>JZKD02S1754991.1:503065-515013 GCA_000966675.3 Picea glauca
TATAACTCAATGAGTTCGACTTGAGGTGAACCAAGTCGCCATAGTGGTGGTCTAGAGTGATCTGGACACACACCAGCAGTTATGGGAGTGAACTGCCACCTATTCTAGTCTCTCAGGCAGTTACGGGAGTGAGTTGCCACCTAGTTGAGTTAATTAGTCAACTAGTCTTTAGTTAACTGACTGAACAGAAAGTAGTGAGGAGTTAACTCAAGGAATCAAGGCTAATGCACCACTTTGGTGATGATACCAAGGCAAGGTCGAATTAGCATGGTGATGATCCCAATGTTTCATGGTGATGATCCCAATGCAACATCTAAACTCAACTCAACTATTCAAACTAAAGTGTGAATTGAAAGAGAATATTCTCCAGGTGGAATATTCTCTCCTAAAATATAGGAGACTGGATAATGACTAATTATGACTAATAAACAAATAAAAACCTTAGGAAAAATAAATCCTAGGTGTGTGTGAACTAACTCCAACACCCCCCCTGAACATCACTATGGTGAAAATAAAGATTGGGTTCCAGCAATGAGGCCATGTTAGGTACCCAAGTACAAAAGATACACTGAAAATAAAGTGAGGAAATATGGAAAACCTCATGGGAAAAACCTGCCCTCAAGGTACAATGTATGTAAAAATAAGAACTATAGTTGCTAGGCAACTGTGTCCTTCACTCCAAGACGACCTCATAGAGAATAGATTTTTTTCTCAGTGAAGGTCTTGGTGAAAATGTTTGTCGTCTGTTCTGCTGAAGGAAAGAACTGTAAGTCGATGATCCCCTCGTGTACTAAGTCTCGGATGTAGTGCATGTGGATCTCGATGTTCTTTGTCCACTGCCTCTGAACTGGATCTCTACAGAACTTCAGAGTGCTCTAGTTGTCACACCAGATGACGATCGACCGATGAAATTGAATGCCCAACTCAGTGAAAAAATGTTGTAGCCACGTAGCCTAAATGGTTATGTTAACTACCCCTCTGTACTCTGCCTTAGCTAAAGATAGATCAATGGCAGCTTGCTTATTTCTCGACCAACAGATAGGCCCGAAACCAAGACTGAGTGAGTAACCAGATGTGGACTTGCGATCAATGCTATCGCCAGCCCAGTCAGAATCAGTAAACCCAATGAGATCTAATGTAGATTCTTCTACATAATGAATCCCAAAGGTGATGGTGCCCTGTATGTATCGAAGGATACGCTTTGCAGCTTTCTAATGTAGCTCATGCAGCTCCTACATGAACTTGGAAACTACGCCAACTGCATATGAGAGGTCTGGTATGGAGTGTGTGAGATACAACAATCCCCCCACTAGTTGTCTATACAGTCTGTTGTCAACCAATGGAGTCTCCCCACCATCCTCAAGTTTGAGTACTGATAGGAAAGGAGTCGAAGCAGACTTGCAGTCTGTCATATGAAATCTCTCAAGGAGATCGTGTGCATACTTGGCTTGAGACAATTTGATGTTTGATGCATCCTGAGTGATCTCAAGTCCTAGGAAGAAGTGTAGCGGACCCATGTCCATCATCAAAAACCTGTCATGACGAATCCTCTTGACTGTAGCAATCACTGAAGTCGAGAAACCGGTGATCAACAAATCATCGACATACCGAACTAAAAGTAGAAGTGAATCAGTTGTCCTGGGCATGTATACATTCAGGTCTGATTTACAATCTACAAAGTTCTGTGACAACAGGTAGGAGTCCATCTTGGAATAACATTCCCTCGAAGCCTGCTTGAGGCCATAAAGTGACTTCTTCAGTCAATAGACCAAAGATGAGTCCTGCATAAATCCTTGGGGTTGCTCCATGTAGATCTCCTCAGAGAGATCACTGTGAAGAAATGCATTCTTCACGTTAATCTGATGGACTTCCAATCCCTTGGTTGCCGCAATGGAAAGTGCCAATCGTATGGAATCCATCTTTGCTACTGGAGTGAAGGTCTCATGATGCAGGAGCATCACTCCAATGTCATCAAGCACCAGCCAACCAGCACACCCAGCACGCGTTTAATGGAGAGGAGAGGCGCAGCCCTCTCACTTTCAAATTTCAAATTTGAATTTAATGTATTAAATGTTTGTAAGGCTGGTAGAGCTGAAGCCATGCCTTCGAGCATGTTGTAGTTGGTGTCACCTTAATGGCTGACAGGTTTATGGGGATCTAGATCCAATTCAAATTAGATGGCCCATTCAATGTAATTAATTGTAATTAATGAGAGTTGGTGAGGATGGAGGGAAACACTCGAGGAGCCCCCTTTTGTAAAGAGATCTTATTTTTGTTTTTAGAGAAGAAGGGGGAAGAATAGAGAAAATAGGGAGAACAGAGGGAGCCGAGACTCTGTTGCAGTCCAAGCTCAAACACATTGTAATTAGACATTGATATTAATACAAAGAAGTTTTTCCTACATATGTGTTTTCTATGTCTTTATGTGCTTATGATATGTTGTAGATGTATGTTTGTACGTATTTGTAGGTTACAAACAGAAATTGTTGTTTGTTGGGTTCTTTGATTCCAGGTCTGGTTCTTTGTGGCTTCATGCAAGGGGTTGTATGATAGAACATTGTGGGTTTTGTAACCCAGTGCTTAGAGTGCACTTCTGAATTCTATGGAATTTAGGCAGAGACGTGCCAAGAGGGCATACCAGAGGAAATCTTGGACTCAAAGGAAAAACCCCAGGATTGCTGAACATCCTGAAGGAGAGACTGTGTAGAGGAGAGCACAGAGAGGGAAGACAGAACGTCTGAGGTCCTATAGAGCTATGCCAGGAAGGCATTGAGCGAGTGCAAGGAGTGCACAAGAGGAAATTTGTTTCGAGTTTAGGGAAGACAGAACTACTGTAGGTTTTGTAGAGCTCTGCCAAGAGGGCATTGGGTGAGTGCATAGAACGCACTGAGAAGAACTCTCTTTTGAGTTCTGAGGAAAGGGAAGTGTCAAGTTTGAAGACAACCAGAGTTACTGAACACTCTGTGGGCTCTGCAAGGTGTGCATTGAGCAAAGGAACGCCAAGAGAGCGTGAAGCATTTATTTTCAAGAAATACTTTGGCTCTGAGATTGAGGAAATCTCAGCAGCACAAGGAGTGTGTGAGGGTGGAATTATTCTAAGTCCTGAAGCTCAGGAGGAACAGTGCCTTTGCACACAGAGCAACAGAAGAAAGGAGCAAAAGGTCGAAAAACCTTTCGAGGTTTCTGAGTTGACTAAGCTCAGGAGGGGAAGTTTTTCTATAACGCAGATGAGACCCAAAGGAACCAGGCTCGCAAGGGGAGCGTCGAAGGTCGATACCTTCAAAGCGTCAAATTTATCCAAGGGAAGGGAAGAGGCACAATCTCAAGAGGAGGAGCACAGTTGTCGTTGGATCGACACTGGGAGGAAAGATCTGGACCGTTGAATCTACATCCAGGCACACAGGAGGAGACAGTGTAAGGAGGATAGATCTGAACCGTCAAATATAACTCCAATACCCGACAACCGTTGGATCAGGGGAAGGCACAGGGGGTTTAAACCCTTGGATATCCACACATTCAGGAATCGGGGGTTGGAGGAGTAGAGGAGGTTGCACCCCATACTTGCAATCGCCAAAATTGTGCCAGTCGTTGGATCTGGGGTGCAGTGGCCCGAGATTCGTTGGATCAAGGATACATGCATGGGATTTAGTCCCTAGGAGGTGCACAGAAGATCAAATCATGATTGTCATATCTCACGTAAAGGACCGATAGCCATTAGATCTGGAAAGAGGAGAACGAGGTTTAACCCTCGTAGAATCAAAGGAGAGGACTCGACAAAATCCCGAAAGCATCGTGACCGTCCACAAGAGGACACATGGCAAGCGGTCAAGGTTTTGAGAAAAGGCCCAAAAGATTTTGAGCCATCGATCCAGTTAGATCATGGTCATCAGTTCCAGAAGGACCTGGGCCATTGATCTCTCAGCAGAGATATTTCGGCATTTCGTGGACCAGGGATTCGAAAGGGAAAGGAGGAACGCTTGCATCGTGATTCCTTAAATCGTGAAAGATAGTAGCGCTTTGATGTTAAGTGCGTGGTCATAGAGTGGTGGTCACGTGGATGGAGGATAAGGGAGGAGCCAGAGTCGTTAAGCCCTTTTCGGCATTTTGGCAACTGGGAGTTCAAGAGTGAAGGAGTCGTGAGACAGGAAGTCTTGACTCGTGATATCGCAAAACCCTGAAAGCATTCGAAGGAATAGCACCAGGTCATAGGACTAGATCACATGGAAAAGGTTTAAGGGAGGAGCAAAGGATCCGTTAGACCCTTCTAAGGTTCAGCATTTCAGAAATCCTGAGGATAAGGCGCCGGGGCACTTTGCATTGAAAACCCTGAAGTCGTGAAATATGAAAGGTGCCTACTTGGCTTGGATCAAGGTCATAGCGACGTGGTCACTTGGAGGAGGTGAAGCTCGCACCTTGTGCTTGTTCGCACATGTGGGGTTTTTGAAGGACCTATGGATCATTAGGGTTCCAGCGAGAACCCACTGAGTTGTTCCCGCTTAGCACAGTTGTGTAGATCGATCATGCGTGGATATCGGCCTGAGGGTCGAGGATCTGCGTCAAAGTGGTATCAAAGCCAATATTTGTTTTTTGTTTGCAGATCCCAAACAAAAGGAGGACTGTGAGGGGATACAGTCTGATACCATCAAAGTGGTATCAGAGCTTGATTTTGTCTATATATTGCAGGCAGAGGGAGCCAGAGGAAAAGGAACACAGAGTGTTGAATCCCTGTGATGATTGTTGCAAGGTGTGCAACAGTCAATAGACAGTCAGGAGGACTATAGGAAAGGCTAGAAGCACTCACGGTTGCAGAGTGACAGCAACAAGTTTTCCAGGAGGGCAGACAGGAATAGGAAGATGGCTACTGAAGGCCATGGATACGGTGGAAAGAAGAACCACCAGCATTAGAGAAAATATGAGATGGATGAAGAGCTCGCTGAGATAAGGGTGAGAATGGAAGAGCTTGCACTGCGGATGCAGCAGGATCCAAAGTTGCATTGGGTATATGAATGGCCCATAAAGAGAAGGGTAAAGTAGCCAGTTCAGTATTTATTGACTCAAAGGCAGTGGAGATGGCTGAAGGAATGGCTAAGGAATATTAGAAGCATCGGTGACAAAGAAGGAGTGGTTCACACTTGTGAACCAGAGACTGGGAGAAATCTCAGTGACGTTGAGAATGAGATGAGATCATTGGAGGATCTCATAGACTGCCAATTGGGTAATAGAAAATTCCCAATCTTCCAAGTGGGCAAGGAGAAGGAGATGAGACTGTTTGAAAGTCTAGGGAGCTCAAAAGTGAGTTCATGTCAGCAAGGAGTGTCGATGGAGATGGGATCGATTGATCTCATAGACTACTAGGTGGGCAGCAGAAAAATACCATACTGCCAAGTGGGCAAGGGAGAGAAGATGAACTCAGAGGTGAGTTCATATCAGCAAGAGGATCCGACAGAGAAGGAAGGTTAGAAAAGTATTATGATGATTGGGGGAATTCGAGTATTCCTTCCAAATAGTCCAGTAGAAGCTAATACAAGCGTTGTGCATGAGGGTATAGTGCAACAAGAATCTGAGAAGGAGGCCATAGGGCCAAATGATTTTAAATTTTACTGTGTCTGCGATGCAGGTACAAAAAAGGAACGACAGCCATCAGAGACTGTCATGATGAAGGAGAAGATATCAGAAGCTGCCCAAGGAAAAGAAGGGGAGCACACAGTTAAGATACTCACTCCATGGGAGAAGGAGTTAGAAATGTTGGAGGTTTGGTTAAACCATCCAGATCCAGTCGATGAATGCCATGAACAGAAATTCATGGAGATTTCTAGAGAAGAGAATTCAGAGAAATTGCTCAAAAAATTTAGCCAGGGAGCTGAACAGATGATAATTACAGTGTCGAGGCATGCAACAAAAGATGAAGGAGAATTCTAGTCTGAGGAGCAGCTGGAGGAAGCTGGAATTCAACCAGCACAAGTCGAAATGGCAGAAGCAAGTCTGTCAGAGAAGAAGAAGATCAGTCAAGAAGATAAGACTGCAGAGCTTAATTTTGCAGCAGGGTGGCAAGTTGAGGCCACAGAGGAAGAAGATAGTCTAGGGGATCGGGATGATCTACCCATTTGTAGGGAAGAAGTGCAGCGAAGCATGCTACAAAATGAAATCCATCCATGGGAGCAGTTGGACGTGGAGATTGAGAAAATTAGAAGGCTGATGTCGAGGTCAGCAGTGGAAACTTTCAGTGAGGAGGAGTTGAGCAGAGGAGAACCTGCCATAGCAGCAGGGCAACAGATGCAGCAATAGCAGCGAAGCAGTGGAGCAGATGGACAGCCCCAAAGAACTATTTGGGATCTAGATGGATTTCAACATCGGTGTTGGGAATCTCATGAGCAGGAGCTCATGATTTTTGCAGTCGAGGAGTATGATGCAGGAGCATCGCTCCAACGTCATCAAGTGCCAGCCAACCAGCACACCCAGCATGCATTCAATGGAGAGGAGAGGTGCAGCCCTCTCACTTTCAAATTTCAAATTTGAATTTAATGTATTAAATGTTTGTAAGGCTGGTAGAGCCGAAGCCATGCCTTCGAGCATGTTGTAGTTGGTGTCGCCTTAATGGCTGACAGGTTTATGGGGATCTAGATCCAATTCAGATTAGATGGCCCATTCAATGTAATTCATTGTAATTAATGAGAGTTGGTGAGGATGGAGGGAAGTGCTCGAGGAGCCCCCTTTTGTAAAGAGATATTCTTTTTGTTTTTAGAGAAGAAGGGGGAAGAATAGAGAAAATAGGGAGAAGAGAGGGAGTCGAGACTCTGTTGAAGTCTGAGCTCGAACACATTGTAATTAGACATTGATGTTAATACAAAGCAGTTTTTCCTGCATATGTGTTTTCTATGTCTTTATGTGCTTATGATATGTTGTAGATGTATGTTTGTACGCATTTGCAGGTTACAGACATAAATTGTTGTCTATTGGGTTCTTTGATTCCAGGTCTGGTTCTTTGTGGCTTCATGCAAGGGGTTGTATGATAGAACACTGTGGTTTTTGTAAGCCATTGCATAGAGTGCACTTCTGAATTCTGTGGAATTTAGGCAGAGACGTTCCAGGAGGGTGTACCAGAGGAAATCTTGGACTCAAAAGAAAAACCCCAGGATCGCTGAACAACCTGAAGGAGAGACTATGCAGAGGAGAGAACAGAGAGGGAAGACAGAATGTCTGAGGTTCTGTAGATCTCTACCAGGAGGGCATCGAGTGAGTGCAAGGAGTGCACAGGAGGAACTTTGTTTCGAGTTCAGGGAAGACAGAGCTACTGCAGGTTTTGTAGAGCTCTTCAAAGAGGGCATTGGGTGAGTGCATAGAACGCACTGAGAATAACTCTCTTTCGAGTTCTAAGGAAAGGGAAGTGTTGAGTTCGAAGACAACCAGAGTTACTAAACACTCTATGGGATCTGCAAGGTGTGCACTGAGAAAAGGAATGCCAAGAGGGCGTGAAGCATTTATTTTCAAGAAATACTTTGGATCTAAGATTGAGGAAATATTAGCAACACAAGGAGTGTGCGATGGTGGACTTATTCTAAGTCCCGAAGCTCAGGAGGAACAGTGCCTTTGCACACAGATCAAAGGAAGAAATGAGCAGAAGGTCAAGAAACCATTCAAGGTTTCTAAGTTGACTAAGCTCAGGAGGGGAATCATTTCTATAACGCATACAAGACCCAAAGGAACCGGACTCGCAAGGAAAGCATCGAAGGTTGAGACCTTCGAAGAGTCAAATTTCTCCAAGGGAAAGGAAGAGGTGAAAGCTCAGGAGGAGGAGCACAGTTGTCGTTGGAACAGCACTAGGAGGAAAGATTTGGACCATTGAATCTATGTCCAGGCACACAGGAGGAGAGAGCATAAGGAGGATAGATCTGAACCGTCAGATCTAACTCCAATACCCGACAATCGTTGTATCAGGTGAAGGCGCAGGGGGTTTAAACCCTTGGATATCCACACATTCAGGAATCGAGGGTTGGAGTAGTAGAGGAGGCTACACCCCATACTTGCAATCGCTGAAATCACGAAATCGTGCTAACCGTTGGATCTGGAGTGCAGTGATCTGAGAGCCACTGGATCAAGGATACATGCATGGGATTTAGTCCCTAGGAGGTGCACATATGATCAGATCGTGACTGTCAGATCTCACATAAAGAACTGATGACCATTGGATCCGGAAAGAGGAGAACAAGGTTTAACCCTTGTAGAAGCAAAGGAGAGGACTTGAAAAAATCCCGAAAGCATAGTGACCATCCATAGGAGGACACATGGAAAGTGGTCAAGGTTTCAAGAAAAGGCCCGAAATATTTCAAGCCATCGATCCATTTAGTTCGTGGTCATCAGTTCCAGAAGGACCTGGGTCATTGATCTCTCAGCAGAGATATTTCGGCGTTTCTTGGACCGCGGATTCGAAAGGGAAAGGAGGAATGCTTGCATCGCAATTCCCAGAATCGCGAAAGCCGGTAGCGCTTTGACATTAACTGCGTGGTCACAGAGTGGTGGTCACATGGACGGAGGCTAAGGGAGCAGCCAGAGTCGTTAATCCCTTTTTGGCATTTCGGCAACCGGGAGTTCAAGAGTGAAGGAGTCGTGAGACAGGGAGTCCCGACTCGCGATATCATGAAACCCCAAAATCATTCGGAGGAATAGCACCAGGTCATAGGACTGGGTCACATGGAGAAGGTTTAAGCGAGGAGCCAAGGATCCATTATACCCTTTCGAGGTTCGACATTTCAAAAATTCTGAGGACAAGGAGCTAGGGAACTTTGCGTTGAAAACCCTGAAGTCGCGAAATGCGAAAGGTGCCTATTTGGCTTGGCTCGAGGTCATAGTGACATGGTCGCTTGGAGGAGGTGAAGCTTGCACCTTGTGCTTGTTCGCACAGGTGGGGTTTTCAAAGGACCTGTGGATCGTTAGGGTTCCAGCGAGAACCCACTGAGCTGTTCCCTCTTAGCACAGTTGTGGAGATCGATCTTGTGTGGATCTCGGCTTGAGAGTTGGGGATCTGCATCATCTCATCATAGTCAATACCATGAACCTGCTGAAAGCCTTTGGAAACAAGCCTAGATTTGTATCTGTTGATCTTTCCATCCACTGTGCTCTTGGTCCTGTAGACCCATCTGCATCTGACAAATTTCCTCCCAGAAGGAAGGGGAACCATATCCCAAGTCTGGTTCTCGAGGAGGGAGTTGTACTCCTCCTGCATGGTGGATTCCCAAAAGGGATTTCCAGCAGCCTCGCCATAAGACTGTGGATCTAAAGACTGAACCAAGAAAAGATGCCTGGAAGGCAATGGTTCAGTGGTAGTGAGTGCAATAAGAGGCTCCTCGAAATAAGATCGAGTCCTCCTAGTATCAGTTGGATCACCAACGAGATCCCCTGCATCCTGAAGAGTAGTCTGTGCCCACTTGGACCTCTGCTCTGGCTCTACAACTGCATCTGGATGCTCTGACTCTGCATCTGACTATACTGACACTGAATCTGAATCATTTGAGTCCTCTAAATCAGAACTCTCATCTGAAGAAGAGTCAGCATGTGCATGCTCATCATCTCGGGCAGTTGGAAGAGTGAAGGTGTCTACATGCGGTTGTGTCTGCACGCCAAATTTCACATGAGTTTTTAATGGCATGGGTCATGGCAGCCTCTGAGTGACCCTTTAGTTTATACAAGCCATTTTCTTCGCTTCCAATGATGATTGTTTCATTTAAGGTTTCTCCTTTAGCCCACATAAGAACTTCTCCATCTATAAAGGCAAATCTGAAGCCTTTATTTTCTAAAGCTGAAATGGAGAGTAGGTTCTTCTTCAAGCCTGGTACATATAGTATGTCCTTCATTTTTAGTGAATTCCCTGAATTCAATTTGTGGTTTGATTCTCCCACTCCCTTGATGGGATATTGGTGATCATCTCCAAGTGTCACTTTCTGAGAAAACTTATTTTCTGAGATACAAGAGAGAATGTTTCTTTGTCCTATCATGTGCTTGGATGCACCACTATCAATGAGCCAAGTGTCCTCTATGGGTGTCATAGATCCTGAGAGGGCCGAGATCAAGACATGGTCTTTGATCTGCTCTCTTATCATCTTTGTGGGTGGCTCTTCATCTTCGACTAGATGGGCATGGAGCCTCTTATGTTTTCTCTTGTATTCTTCTCATTTGGTTGGACAAAACTTCGTAATGCATCCCATCTTGTCACAATGATAGCATTGTATAGATGAGTAGTCACTTTCCTTTCATTGTCCTTTCTTCTGAAATCTCATTGGATGAGATTCTTTATGATTGAATTTGTTTGATTGTTGAGGCTCTTTATGAGTCTTCTTTTGGAAGTAGGTTTTATTCCTTCCTCCTTTGGTGTGTGTAGCTAGGGCTTGATCATCATATCTTTCTAGTAATGCTTCATGATTCGCTACTCTTGTTTCTTCTTGGATGCATTCTTCCCATAGACTATCAAACTTCAGTTTCTCCGTTCTGGCACATATCGTTTGGATGAATGCATCCCAAGGTCTTGTGAGACCATTTAGGGCTGTCATTATGATTTCGTCTTCGTCTATGGTATCTCCAATAGCTTCTAGCTGTTCTTTGAATTCTGAGATTCTGGAGAAGTATTCCTGAATCATTTCTCCTTTCTGCATCCTTGTATTCTTCAGTTGAGTTCTTAGATTCATCTTCTGGTTTATGTTCTTTCCTTCATATAGTCTATTCAAGGCATCAAACATTTATTTCGGAGTCTTCTTAGATGACACATAAGGAATCAAGTGGTCTTTGATTGAATCTCAAATGATTCTTTTGGCCCTGATTGTGTCCTTTTGATGCTTTGCCTTTTCTGCAGCATCGGCAGGTTCCGGTACTTCTTCTTTGATGAATTTTGCTAGGTCATTCTCTTAAAGAATGAGGTCAACCCTATACTTCTGGGCATGGAAGTTTTCCACTCTTTCTATCTTGCCAACAAGCTTAACACTTGCAGACATCTTTACCTGGAGCTAGGAAAAATGACCAAAAAATGAAAGTGTTCAAAATCAAAATCTGAACTTACCAGGAGGTGTGCTTGGCTGAGGCGAGTAGCCTAGTGTGTTTGGATCTGAGAAAATCCAACTTTTTCTCCTCCAAATTTGATCTGTGGATTTATGGACTGGTGCTTCTGGTTTTCTGGTACCTCTGGTACTTTTGGTACACTGGTTTTCTAGTACTTTTGGTACTTTCTGAAACTAGGGTTTCACTTTTCAGGAGATCCAGCCACTAAAAAGGTGTGTTGAGAGTGCCAAAGTGATCCTTAGGGGAGGGCGCACTTTTCTAGATGGTTTTGGGGCTGAAAAGCGTCACCATCAAAAAGCCCTAATTTTCACGTACGGCAACAGTGACGTTTTTCACTCTTGTAAAAAATGCTTCCTTCAGCTTGGCTCTGATACCATGTTAATGTTTAGGCCATTATTATAGTTCTTTTCATCTCATTAGATAACAATATCATATCCAAGATAACTGAGAAATACACAATCACAAGAGACACAACATTTATCCTGGGAAACCCTCTAGGGGAAGAAAACCCAACAAAACTTCCTTAATATGGATAGCCAATACAATGCCAAGAGATCTTCTTAAACTAATACATAAAGTCCTCTCCCAGATATGCACCACTCTCTCTCCTTCTTCTCTAACTACAGATCTGAAACTTGTCTCACGAAATGAGCAAGTGAGTTGTGTGTCTATGTGAGGCACTAGCCTCCTTATTTATACAAGACTGGCGCATGTCAAGTGTCTCTTCACTAGCAAGGCCGACTTCTCCAACTGGGTGGTTATAACCACCTTTATTATGTTTTGGGGCCTCTTTGATATATTATGGGGCCAACTTCTTCTTTTTCCTTTTACAATTACAATATGACCAATCCGCAAAAGGGGATTTGGTCCTTTTAAAGTAGCCGACATGATCAATCCACAATGGG
>JZKD02S1754991.1:596307-615009 GCA_000966675.3 Picea glauca
GTGTCCTCTAATATTGATATTAAATAAGGCTATCATCAGCTGGGAATCAAGGAGGGAGATAGACCCAAAAAAATGGACGTGCCCCCCTTTCGAATAGCCTGTCTACCCACTTTCTCTCTATCCTGCCTGCAATGTTTGGCCCAACCTAGGCCATGCAACACCTGTATTAATTTTGCAGGACTCCCAAGGTGGGGCTCCACTGTTCCCCTTCCAGCACCAGGCAGTTCCCTCTATCTAAATGTACAGGGCCATTCCAGATACAACCGGTACACCATAGGTTGGCCCAACTCGGTCCTATTTTCTCTTTCTTTTTCCTCTGAGTTAGTGTCTGGTTATTAATCGAGCTTATCTGAGCCTCTTTTTCTGCCAATCAGTCTAACTAGATTCATGGCTTCCCAGCTCACCGTATTCTATAACTGGACGATGAACGTGTAGGTGAACAATGTTGTTGAGAACCTGGTATATTTCTAAAGCTCCACATTTTGTTTATTGTTGTATTGGTCAGGCCACAACTGTCATCAAGCTCCCTAGAAAATACTTGCGCTGCCTTTTCAGTGACACGTATGGTATTTAGTGACAGGTTTTTATTAATCCTAGAAAACAATAAAAAAGTGGGGACGTACTTTATTTTTAAAATATTGGTAATAATGGAATTATTCTCGTTCACATGATCAAAGTTTGGTTATCCTCTGGTTTCCTCCCTCTCTCTCGCAAATCCTCTCCGCATAAACCTGTTCTTCTGAATACTGCCAGAGGAGCCTGTTTGGAGCAAATGCATCTGTAACTACTTCGCCTACCTAAACCCTATAATAGCCACGGTCGCTATCGGTCAGGCTTCGAACCCCCAGTAAGCTAAATTGATTACTTACACACTCAACCTAATAGCTCGATCAACTTCATAGAACCTAACACTCACACGCAAATCACGTACACAGTAGCAATACCAATTTTGAATACCCCTCCATTACCCTGCTATTTTTGCTTCCCCTCTCTCGGATTATTTTCCTATTGGCATGACTGAGGTGACGGTAAAAGATAGGCAATTGCTCAAGACCCACATTGAATGAACAATTTCCATGAATTCCTAGTGACACATTTTCTGGATATCAGTTGAAGTTGACATATTTACATGAATGAAGGATGGATAGTAGATATGTGAAGGGAGAAAGAAATTGCAGGATATTCAATTTAGGTGGGTGGATAAGCAAATTGGATTAATCAGCAGGCTGATGCATGTGAATCCATAGTTTCACTAAGCTCAATGATAAGCACATTTTATGCTGCATAAAAGTATTACGTTAATACATTATTACTTATATTACAAATACTTTAAGCACATTTTATGTTGCATAAAAGTATTACGTTAATACAATTTCTCTTTTTTTAATAAGAGATTCGTTTATACAGAAAAAGCATAATTAACTTTACTAAATTATGTGGCCATTTTCCAAGATGGGTAACAATCATCGTGGCTTTACAAGAATATCAAACCATTCAATAATTTTAAGAAATATTAACCATATAATATACATTAATCTCGAAAAATGGTACAAATGTATCCACAAGGTAAGGTATCTACCATGTGGAACAGGGACAACAACATTGTGAGCAGATCAAAACAACACAGTTAATCCCGCATTTCTCTCAAAACTTTTAAAAATAAATTTATTTAGTTACTTCATTAATGCTTAAATTTTATAATAAGTTATTTTAACTTTTCACTATTTCTAACTGTTGTATAAATATATCTTCCTATAGTTCAATGCATTTGACATTTTTTTATGTGTTACATAAGGTATTTGACATTTTTTTATGTGTTACATAACCTTATGTAGAAATAAATATAAAAAATATATATGTGGTCGTTAATACAAATAACTGACTCTTATATTATAATTTAACATTAACCATCATAAAATAAAAATTTATTATATGAAACCAATAAATTTATTATATGAAACCAATATTTTGGGACTCTTAAATTATAATTTAAAATTAACCATCATAAAATAAGAATTTATTATATGAAACCAATATTTTGCAGTGTTACAGTCAACTCAACTGATGTTGATATTCCTGCCTAATCTTGTGATTGGGCTTTGTTTACACATTACTTTTACCACCAGTTTTTATTAGCTCCAATTTAAATCTATTTTATTAGCTGCAATAGAACACACAAGGGAGGGACTAGCTGCTTTGCAGCTATTTCCCTTGTTTGTTTACAAACCAGATCTATATCAAATGCAGAATTTTGGAATGGGGATTCAATTTTCAAAATCCTTTCGTATATCTATTTTAACTTGAAACAAATAATTGAAAATCCTATATGAAAACTAAACTCTCAAAACATAGATGTTTTCACCTAACACGTAGAAAAAGCAATCATAAATGCCAAATGGTCTTATGTTTCAAAGAAAATAGTAAGATTTTAAAATAACTAACTTGTAATATTAGGTTATTATGTGTAAGAGGAATGCTTTCAAGACAACAAGAGAAAACTTAGTCAAAAATTGTAATGGTTGTGTTGATGGATCAAAATTATCTTAGTCAACAACAAGGATTACTCTCGGTCAGAAGTCTCAATTAGACCTTACACCATTTGGAATAGGGAACCCATATGGATTCTAATTCAGTGACCATTAATAATTTTTGGGTTTACCGATAGCGGCCCAGCCCACCATTGATGGTTTTCTAAACTAAAGAATGAAATGAAGCTAATCTAAGATGCAAATGCATGCATGTGGACATGACTAATAGTAACTAGAAAGCAAGCGCAGAATTAGTTCAGTTAGTATAAAGACAAGAATATGAGTAAATGACTACAAACCCAGAATAGCCAAGCATTAAAACAACCATCTACAGTCATATCATCACATATTCAGACAAACATTTCCAAGGAACGTAGATAAAAATGCAACAGCTACACATAAGAATAGTCTACAGTGTGAGATACATTCTTTCACAACTCCAATGTTGAGAAAAAGCGACAGAATAGTCCACAACAAATACACATAGGAATTAGAGTTCTCTAGAAAACATCTTGGCCAAAAATGGCTTCTCCTCATTAAAAGTTCTAGCAGTAGTACATGAATTCTCCAAGAGCCAAAATCCCCTTTCTCCTTACAGTTTCTAGCATTTATAATCGTTTACAAAATAACTACCATATATTGGCCTGGTGGCCAACTGGGAGTTTCAATTTCATTCAAGAAACTTCCCCTCTCATTTATTGGCCTTCCAAATTACATGTTCATCCATTTTCTCCAATAGGACTTTTTTATATTTAATTTTACATTAATTTGATGCCACCTCATTCCCCCCTTTGATCTTTAGATACTTTCTTGAAAAGAATTGGTTTCATTCCATTGAAGATGATTAGCGGCTTTTGGACATCTATCATGGAAATCCCACCATTCCCACACGCAGAGACAAACCATCTATCTTCAAATATGAATGAATAAACTAGGTAGGATTGAGGAACCCATGAATTAGAAACTAGTTTATCATTAACTATAATGTAATCATCAAAATGACTCATGAAATGATGGGGAGAGTGGTCCTGAAACACATAGCCTCACCCTTATTTAGTGTCATGTTTCAATATCCCATGTGTAAATATCATTGTCTACGGTGCTCATAAGGTAAGGGCCTCTCAAAACTAATGACCACACCCAATCTTTATTCCTAAGAATTTTTAGACACTTCAAAGAAGCTCGATCCCAAACATAAATTCTCATATCCAAGAGCCACTATAAATAATGGCATAGTCAAGGCTCGGGAATGTGATGGATCCAATATGTCCATGAAGGAAAAATTTAGTGTTTTGACCTCTAATTCTTGAAATGTCAAATAAATGAGGAAGCTCAAGAATTACTCACCAACCTCTCACAAAAACCTTAGTTCCACCCACAACCAACATCTCCATATTTTCTACTATGGATCCTTTATGCTATGAAGTGATCGTGACTATTTAAACTAGAAAACCTTCCTCCTTGTTCCACATTCTAATCAATGTGTCATATCCTGCAATAAAAATGAGATTAAAAAATGCTACAAGACAAACAAACCATATGGGTTCAATATGTCCATGGAAAACATCTACTTTGAATCATCCTAGAAAATCCTTGCTACGAGCTTCTCTCTCAAGGAAGATCTTTCTCCATAATTTTTCAGGTGGAAAGGCACATATTTCAGGGTGCAGGAAGCCCCCATCTCTCACAAAATTCATTTGTTGCACCCTTCCTAAAATTTGGTGTGATATGCCCTATATTGCATCCCTTTTTTACTTTCAGTGTGATATGTGTTCCAAACCTTGTGTATCACACTTGATGAATTTTTGGGTGCAACATGTTATGTGTATCACACTTCTTTTCAAAAACCCTTATGTCTCATGTGCTCCTTCATTAAAGTTTTTCTCATGCACACCTTTAAAATGTTGGGATGATGTGTACCATAAAAACCTTGCTTGGAGTGTATCACACTTAAACAATCTTTAGTGTGACGTGCTTGGAAATTTGTGTATCACACCCAAAAGGATTTTGAGTGCGATATGTCACTCCTTAAAAAGAATCATGTGATGTGAAACTCAAAAATTGCAAAGTCTCATGTGTATCACACTTAACCAAATTTTGGTGTAATGTGATACAAAGTTAGTCACAATGAAGGAAAGTTTGAGACAATGTGATGTGTTGCACAAAAGGAAAATTTGACACGATGTGATATGTCACTCCGAAAGAGGTTTACTAAGCAATGTGTCATGCAAGTAGAAAATTTTCATCCATACGACACATTGCAAGTGAAAAATGGTTCCTTTCAATATGTCGGGAGAAAGAAAAACTTAGGTTCATGTGATACATCGTGGTGCAGTGTAATACCCATGTTTTCCCCAGTTTGTAAATATAACTATAACTGGCCAAGAGACTATGGGGGACTAAATATGTGTGAATGTTTGATTTGATGAACCTTTGTATAAAAGGGTCAATGTATGAATTTTATGTTATTAATAGAAATTGGATATGTGTTGCACAAATGTTGAAAGGCGGGAGTTTGCCAAGATAGGCCATGGATTCTATGAGAGAGATGGTGAGGGAAACCAAGAATGGTTTAGATGAACCTCACCAAACCAGTACCTATTGGGTGTAATTTCTCAACAGTCCTTTGACCCAAAAATGAATTACCAGTCAGGCTAGTAGTGGGAAGGCCATCCTCAAGAGTTAATGAGGAGATGGGACAGGGTACCCATCTGTAAGGCTTCCGGGCCTGACCATGAATTGGGGATTCACACCCACGCAACCTTTTTGAGGAAGGAAATAAAGGAGGTAATTCGGGGGACAGAGACAGATCTGGAAGGAAGCATAGTAGAGAGAACAATCTCAAGAAGAGAAGAGAAGCATGTTTTCGACTCTGGAGTTGAGCGAAAAACTGAGAAGCAGGCTCATTTTGGTTGTTAGGAGCCATGGACAGGGTTTTTCTACAAGCTGATAAACGAGGCTGATGAGTGATTGAGGAAGTACTCGTGCAAACCTCCTTGCTTGGTGTAGAGAAAATCAATTGCCAATTTCCTATGGGAGGAGGAGAGTAACCTCTGTCCCTGACTGTTGTGGAGCAAGGAGAAAGAATATCTCTTAGAGCATCATGGTCTAGCTCGTGGGTGGCCAATGGTAAATCCGTCAGGAGTGGTTGTGCCTATGGTTGGGAGGAAACATGCACCCCTTTTAGCAGTCGCTTCACATTCTCCATTTCTGATAAGTATTATCATACTATCTGTATATATATTGGATGTGATGATGGAATGTTTGTGTTTATGGTTAAGTCTTTCAGTATTTTAACGGTTATTAGAAATTCTCATTTTCTTCTATAAACTGCTATATCTATATGGTCTTTGATTTATCTCAGTTTAGTTGCTAGAGATTCATGGAATGTGAATCTTCAGGAGAGTCGAGGTAGGAGTAACTAAAACGTCTAATTCATGCTGATCTTTTCAGTTTTCCTTAGCGGGAATGTCAAGTTCAACTCTGTGGGAGAAAGGCATTTCCTTCATACTATCCACCCATCTAACCGAGGACTCATTCCCACGTCCTTAACCCATTTTTTGCTAAAAATATTAGCGCTTAGCCCACAATAATTTCTAAAGGACTCATATGACTAGGGCCTGGAAACCCTACGTTAGTCCGAAAGGAGGTAGCCATTTTGGCTTCGGGACTTCAGAACTTACGACTCCTCAACCCTCAAAAAATTCAAAGTCTAGAGTTGTGAATAGATGAGGGTCATGGATTTGGGGATCCAGTGGTGATCTCTCTCAGTTGTTAGATTGGACTTAGGAAGGGTAACGTTAAGTTCTTCAGCGAAGTTCCACTTCGGGAGAATAGGAGTGGTCTAGCGTCGAAACTCTCGAATGTCGGAGTTGCAAAGTAATATGGATCGTTGATAATATAAGGACGTGTGTACATAGATCAACGACTATCTGGAAGTTTGGGTATTCGGTTGTATAGGGACGCGCGAGTTTCCCCGGAGCTCTGCAAGCCGGATTAAATCCTGGTCATGAATGCTAGGTACACGTGGCAAGCAATCCTATAGTCCGAAGACTTGGTACTCCGAAGGAACTTGGGCAAGAGTTTTCAAGGTGTGAAAAATCCTGAAGTCATGAATGGCGAAGTGAATCTCAGTCGTTGATAGGTAGAGGACACGTGGCACTAGATTCGAGAGTCTGAAGACTTGGCTCTTTGGGGGATTTGCGATGTAAATATTTGCAATGTCTGAAACCCCAAAGTAATGGAGGTCATGGATCTAAGGACTACGTGGACTCTTACTAACCATCAAATTGAAGGGATGGGCAACTAACAGTCCAAGATGGCGTGGCATCCTGACGTCATTCAAGGATGATTCACAGATCCCTTATGCCTATTAGAGCATGACATGTGTCACCCCCTATTGAGGACATGTGTCACACCTGTCTCTCGTCGCGTGTCAGCTTTTGGTTCATGCCCGCCTAGCCAACGTGGTTGATGACATGTTCGGGACTCCAGGAGTCTAGATAACTTTGGGAGTTTGGAAGATTTGGGGCATGGTACAATATAGAAATGTTCAACGTAAAACATCAAACGTCGAACGTTAAATTCTTAATTAAAATAACTTGCACAGAAATAGTTCTCTTACAAAATTTCATAAAAGGTCTTTCTCTCCAAAAACATCAACCCTACTAACATACAAAAGATGCATATTTATCACAGATGTGGAGGCCCTCGACTAATGTGGAACTGAGGCTTAGCTCTATACATAGGTTGTAAAACAGCTTATTAACTTATCTAAAACACACTACTGGAGTATGTTAATGAATACTCTGAACTTGACTTAAGAAAAAAGGAGTGGTTCTTATCACAAAAAAAGACCACTTATTATGTCAAAATCTAAAAGAGTTTTGCAATTGAACAATTAAAAAGTGCTACTAACATTGAATCTAGACTGATGCGCATGATGGGGTGAACCAATATTTGATAGGAAATTACTAGGAGTGACATAACTGTGTTCTCTATCCAGCATTGGCATGCAACACACTGTTGGAGGCCACTAAGAGATAGTTGGATGTTAGCAGTGTTTTTCCTCCACTTATCCCCTGGAGGAAAGAAACAAGTCATCTGGCGTTTTCCAGAGTCTCTGATATTCTTTTTGTCATCCGGATGTGTAGTTTCCCCAATTCTGGTTTGGCGCCCCTTTTTAAACATTTTAAAACGTTCCATAAATGTGGGTGAGCCACTTCGGAAATTTGATGTTCGGGGGCTTTGGAGCACAGAATATTCATATCTCCCGGAGGCCCAGACTCTCGGAGTCATTAACCACCACTTATTGCTAATTAACACAAGATTTATCCTTAAACATTTGGTGTTTCGACACTTCATCAATTCGAGGGTTCAAGAGTTGTGAATGTTGAGTTTGAGAATCTCCCGGAGTTACAATGATGCAGAGTGATGTGGCAGTTCGGGACCCACTTCATTTTTTCGAGGTTCCAACACTTTGGCAATTCGGGGGTTTGGAGAATTGTTCTCTCTTTGAGTTGAAATTCCCCAAAGTGATAAACTCTTGAAGTTACAATGATGTAGAGTGACGTGGCAGATCGGGACCCACTTTAGTTTTTCGAGGCTTCGACACTTCGGCAATTCGGGGGTTTGGAGAATTGTTCTCTCTTTGAGTTGAAATTCCCCAGAGTGCTAAACTCCCAGAGTGACGTGGTGGCCTGATGTCATATCGTTGACCTGTCACAGAAAGAAGGGTGACATGTGTCACTTCAAACAGTACAGATGATGGACCCAAATATGCTTTAAATGAGTGCCACATGTCATGATAGGAAAGTGCCATGCGTCATGATAGAAGAGTGCCACGCATCTCAACTAATGGACATCGCGCGTCTCCGGATCTTTGGTGCTTCGGTACTTCGACAATTTTCATTTACTCTAGGTTGGAATCTCCCGAAGAAACAATCTCTCGGAGTCATTAATTCGTGATTATTTCTAATTGACCCGAGATTGAGACATTTTAACCATTAAACATTTAGGGAGTTTGGGACTTCGACTCTTCGGGGTTCGGGAGTTTCTGTGTTTCTCTAAATTGAAATCTTCTGGAGTAGCGAACTCTCGGATCTGATGTGTCCACATGATTTCATTGTTGCTGACATGTCCGCATGAAAGAGAGTGACACGTGTCACCCGAAATAGTGGATGATATAACCCAAATGACCTAAAACGAGTGCCACATGTCGGCGACCGATGGATTCCACGTGTCCTCTGCTCTTCGATAATTTGGCTCTTCGACACTTTGGTGATCTACACTTGTCTTGAAGTAAAACCTCTTTGATGGTTGATCCTCCAAATCTGACATGGAAGTCTGATGTCATATCGCTGACGTGTCACAGAGAGAAGGGTGACACATGTCACCCAAAAATGGGCAGATGGTGTACAACCAAAGGTGTTTTAAATGAGTGCAACTTGTCTTCACTAATCAATGCCACATGTCTCAACTGATGAATTCCACGTGGCTCCGGTGTTTCATCATTCGGGAGTTTTGAGTGCTAAGTGTGGAGATCTCCCAGATGGCTAATCTTGTGAAGCGATGTGGTGGTTCGGCATTCGGGAGTTTTCAACAAAGATGAGCTCGGACGTTTCGGCACCGAAGTCACGTAGTGAAATTTGTGTAACTTTGTGATTAAACCTCACATGAGTTTGAGACTCTGCATGCACGGGAGCCGTTGATCTGCATCGATTGTTAGATCTCCATTGTTGAAGATTTGACCTGTCTATTTGGCTTGAAACCTAAGCCCGAAATGGACTGCTCTAAATTGATGTGTCTTTCTTGCGGAAGCTTACTGTGCATATAAAGGACTCGGTGGTCCTAGATGTCTCATGCACACAAAAAAAACTTGGTGGACCTGTTGCATGTTCAATCAATGGAAAACATGATGACAAGTATTTCAAACCAAATCACGACATGCAATTATCCTTCAAGAAAACAGAAACAATTTGTGCAAAGAATCAATCAAGAAAGATAATGATGAAAAAACAAGTCATTTAGTAATGGGAAATCGACTCAACCAACCAGAAGGGGAATGATTTTCGAGAAGGTATAGGGAAAATGAGGTAGGGGGGGCGTGAGGAGCATTTATTTTCGGCGTCGAGGATTTTCTTTAGACATACATCCCTGGCTACACCATCCTATATTGTCAATGCCAACGATGTATCAGCAATCGGCGATCGACGATTTGTGATGCTTAATGTTTCGCAGTTTCGACCCTCGGAGTTTGTCGATGCCGAAAATGTATCGGCGATCATCGATTTTTTATGGTTGTCTGCATTTATGATTTATATCTTGGATCTCTCTGATGCTGAAAACGTATCGGTGATGTTGAAGAACTGTACTATAGACCAGAATTTGTCCATCGACGACCGTTGAAAAAGTTTAAACCGTGTACATTTTAGGCCCTTCATGTGATGTTACTAACAAAATAAATCCGTCAATAACTTCAAACCAAACAAGAATAATTGATAACAAGACTCAATAACAACATATAAATCCATTCATCCCACAACACTGACTCTGATTCAAAAATGATAAGTGGTACACAAAAAGAAATAAATTTCACAAAGTCTTTTAGGGTGTGTTGAGTGCTCAACAAATGGCGATTCTCTGGGCAAAAATAGAATCTTTGCTCCTTCCCTCATGCTTAGCCTGTGAAAATTGGTTGAGAAACCATCTGGCCTTATTCTATTCCTTTTCAACAGAACCTTTTCTATCAATTTGTACACAAGTTCCTGAGTCGGCAAATCCAGATCTTCCTATCGGGTTTAACTTTTCCACCCTCTTTCCTTTTTACCTCAATCCATGTCCTTTCTAGACAAGAGTTGGGTATGGATTCCATTGGCATGAGGACATTTATCTATCATTCCCTCCTTACGGTGTTGCTTTGTTTCCAGCGAGCATCCATAGCCCCGATGGAGTCACCCTGACATCACAAACCTTGCTCTGTTGCCAACGAGTGTCCATAGCCCCGACGGAGTTGTCTGCATACCCTCTCAAACTTTACACTCTTTTTATGGATCATCTTTTTCTGGCATAAATACCAAGAGTGAGTCAGAGAGGTGGATATTTGTTTTTTGACAAGGTGAAAGTGTTAAGGTGGAGCTTTTCCTAGCTCTGTCCATAGGCACATGTGATTCTTTCCATCTAGCCATCTTTCCATTTAGCGTTACCAGGCCATTAGGCAGATATTTCATCACTTCCCCAGGTAGTATGCTTACAAAGACAAATATGATTTTGAAAAAACTGTGTTTTCCCATCGTCTCTTATTTTGCATGTAACTGTAGGTTAGGAGTAGAGTCTGCTTTACTGTATTTATTAAATTCAACCAATGTCTTATGGAACACAACTTAATTAAAAGAAAATAACAAGAAAAATAAATAAATAAAAAAGGAGTTCGCAGTTGGTATTCCCTAAACCCACACACTCATTTTGATCAAAATGTATGCTAAAAAGAAATAGAAACTCAAACAAATCATCAAAAGACACATTTTTTTAGAAGTATTGTTTTAAGGCCTGGCCATTCACCAGGAGGGTGTCGGATTCCCCCCTCAAATTCCTTACATGATAGTGGTTGTAAGGAATATGATAAGCATATTCCTTACATGAAATACCTTGGACACTACATCAACTTCTAGGTAAGATTTCAGCCATTATTAGATGTGTGAGTGGAGCCTTGGGCATAAGTAGCAATTTTTCCATAACTAGGCCTAAGTTGCACATAGTTATTCGTTGTCCAGGCAATGTTCCACCATTGAGTCTGAGTCTCAAGTACTAGACTAAGGTGACGAACAAATAATAAGAACCAGTGTCTCGTCTATTGGGATGGGAGTGGATTTCCATTATCCTGACCAAATGTGTTCAAAGATTATTGAAGCAAGAAAATCATTAGTAACATATGGTTAATCACTGAAAAAGGATGTGGCAAGCCAATCTTGGAAGAGGAATTAGCTAAGCAAAGAAAATAACTCAAAACAAATAAAGAAATAAACAAAATCAAATCAACAAAGCAAAGATAAGTAGAGTTCAAAGCAAATGAGTCGAAAATGTAGGTTTCCTTCACAAGAAGAAAGATTTCCAAACAAAAACTTGCAGCTACATTCAGAGGGAAAGGTGAAATATATATCTATCTTTGTAATTAAAAGCAAGAGATAAAGCTCAACTTGAAACCAAAATACAAGTGAAAGATCAAACATTTAATAAATGATGAGTAAATATAGGCAGTAAGCAAGGAAAATATTCTGAACAAGAAAGTGTGAACGTTAACACTGCATGTGGCTTGAAAATAATTCATGTGTCATAATGTAACAAGTATTCATGCAACCTCTTGGAAAGGACTTGTCCATGTTAAAGACTAGGCACATAGCAACTTATTTAAACAAGCTTCGATGCTAGGTTGTTTGAGAATTAAATTTCACTTATGATTTCCAAAATCTTGCCAGCTAATATTTGTGGCCTTTTTTTCCAAGAAAGTTAGGGACCGAACAACGCCTCCTTTTCTACTTCTTCTGCATATTTTCTCTATTTCTGCATTATCCTTAGACTTGTGGATTCTATGTTCATTCTTTGACTCTTCAATCATCTACAATGGACATGGTCCTGCAAACTATTTTGAAGCATAAACATACTTCAAATCATCACCCATTCAAGTCAAGTGCATCATATCGATTGGACATGTGTACCAACATAGTAAAAAATCATTCAAGACATAAGGTAGGTTTTAATTGTCTCGAGATAAATGAAAAGACTCAAAAAAGAAATATATAGAAAAATTCAAAGCAGGATTCAAAAAATAAATTTGTAAACAAGGTTCCATGTACTATGTCCCATGGATATTCTCTTTCTCAAGCTCTGTCCTCCTTTACTCTGGTAAGAAAAAATCTCCAATTATTTGTATCTGTGTACAAGGAAATCATAAGATAAGACTATAAAAAGTTAATTGTGATATCCTAAAGACAATAGATCAAACCAATCAACCAATCATATAGAGTGTTATGTTAATTAATCTACAAATATAAATTTGGTTTATCATTCAAATTAAGAAATCCTCCCTAGCTTAAACCATCTTACAACGTAGTAGAACCTGATTGAAAAACAAGGTTGATTAAGAAATCTTTTATAGAAGAACACACTAACAAAGAATTCTTATGGAATAAATCATCAGTTAAGACTATAATTAGGTTTGCATGTAACACTCAATGGAAAGGTAATGCTTGAATTAATAAGAATCCATTCCTACTCGAATGCCTCAAATCTAATCTTATATATTACCAATTTTGTGTCACCAAGGTCTCAGTAGAAAATGGGAATCAACTACCTTGAATTTTGTTTGGTTGGTGAAATTTCTTTTGAGCAAAATATGACTCTACCCAAGTCCCAATGACAATGTGAAAGTGAATGTGGTGGTCCTAGAATGTTGGGAAAGAATCTGGAAGCCATGAACATACCTGATTATGATGATCAATTGGATACTCTCAAGTGATGCTTACTGAAAACAATTTTATTCCCATCATGATATTTATTTCACCATGCATGACAATTGGTTGTAAATCCAATTTCACCTCCTCCCTAGGTTTTGAAATCTTACTGGAGATTTCACAATATTCATAATATGATCCATACCATGTATCTCTTGCAAGGGGTTGGTGTTCTCGAGGTTCAATCTTTTGAAACTGAACAAAGTGATCAAAAGATAAAGTTCCTACTAAAACCTTTTTTGAGATGGGACAAGGAAGCTTATAAGAAAACATGTCCTCTTTTATATCTCCAATCTTCTCGCTATCTTCAATGGAGAATGAAGGTATCATGTCTATCGTCAATGACCCAATTATCAGATTTTAAATAGTCTTAGGTCTGGATACCCTATTCAATAAAGGAAAAGACCCACTATTTGTCATCTCTTCAAATTTGAACCATGGATTTGGTGTGGTTGAATCTTGACGAGGTTTTGTCTCTGAAACCAAATAGATTTATGCATAATGCACAAAGGTAAATAGTAGGGAAATATTTCTCATAACCTTTCCTTCATACTATCCTTGAACATGGAATTGTAGATTAGTAAGAAGTACTTCTACATGTGAATTGGTTGCCTACTACACATTCTCTAATTCAAGAACCTAGTTAAACTTGAAAGTACATTCACTATTAGGGCACCCACATGAAGTTAATGATCGAAAAAGTGGTAATGGGGTGTGAAGGAACATGTGCATGCGTTCTTAATCATATATCCTTGGTGCTCATTGAACCACAAACCAACTCATTTTTTTAGGAATGCATGTGTGTTCTTAAGAAAGAGCACACACATGCATTCATGATAAATAAGTTCTTAGGAAAGCGCACATGTTCCTGAGTAAAAGCATGCACACGCTTTATAATGCATGCATGTTAGTGTGCCTAGATCATTCTATCCTTCCTCTGCCTTTGGGTCAAAGGAAATATTCAAGTTCATTCATACTCACATATACTCGGAATAACTAACTTTGTAGGAGACTCTAGAGTCATGGTAAATCCCACCAAGGGTAGACAGCCAGAGCACCAAGGCAGTGATAAAGAATTTCTTGTTACATCCTTGCAAGTTTTGAACCTTTGAAATGACTAAAGAATGGAACAAAAATAACCTTATAAAAATTTTGGAGTGTGACCTTTATTACAATATTTTGAGTTAAATATTAGAATGGTGTTAAGACCTAGACAAAGTCTCATTTTATGTGTCAAACCCCTTATTAAGCCCTAGATATTGAATTATTACATTTATAGTATTATAATTGCACTTAGGGGTATTTTATCTCATCTCATATTGTATTATGAATTGGATATATTGTAAAAGGAGGTTTCCCCCTCGAAGTGGACTGTATTCATTGACTTTTTATCATTTTTTAAGGTGTTGGATCCTAACATTTGGTATTAGAGCATCGATCATAGTGTTTTTCTTCTTCAAGCAAGTCATCTTGGAATTTTCACTCTAACTTTTTTCCAGGACACTTCGGATAGAAAAAATTGGGGGTTATTTAGAAGACATCTCAAGGTACTTGTGGTTCAAGTTTCATCTTCTGCGTCGTTATACTTTTGGAGATATACCATGTGGAAGATACAGTTTGTTGACTAGTCCTATAGCTAGTCTCGGATAGGTGTTATGGGTATTAAATATTGGACATGTGGCATTCTGTACAAGTTCGCTCTCTCGAAAAGGCCTAAAATCAGCAAGGTTTGGGAAAGTTACCCTAACGTTCACTTGGCACATCCAATTTTGTTCAGACCTATGGAATTGTAGAGAAAACATTTCAGAGTACTACAAGACAATATTTCAGACTCAGAAGGTCTGAAATCTCAAAAATACATCAGAAGGAAGGTCGACCAGGAGGACAGACTCCAAATTAAGTGCTTGAAAGGTATGTAACTTTCAATTGGCATAAATTTTTATTGGAATATTTGTTTTTAGTGATTCAAAAATTGTAATAAAGAGGAAAAAGAGGAGAATTATTATTTTCTCACATGGATCTAAAGGCTCCTATAAAATTTACTTCACCAACTAAACCTCCAGAGATTTCAACCATGACTCAAGATGAAATCGAAGAGATTTATCACCAAATGGAAAAGAGAATCATTGAAAATAGGAAACACATGGAACATAAGATGGATGAAACTATGAAAAGAAATATGGTTGAAATGGAAAATAAGATGGATAAGAAGATAAATGAAAATAATAATGACAAAAATACGAAGATGAATGAAAATAAATGAGAAATGAAAAGAAGTATGGATTAAATGGAAAATAAGATGGATGAAAATAAAGTAGAAATATAAAATCCATGAAGGAATTGAAAAATTCCTTGTCTCCCATGATCTTTCATGCTCTAGATGAGAGACTCCCTAAAGGACATATCAAAATGCAAGGAACTCATGAAAATAAGGGTAGTATTTAGGTTGAACCATCTGTCGATAATAAGCAATTTTCTAGTGGATTTAACTCTAATAGTGGAGTTAATTACGGTGGGGGTCCTAAATTCAAATTTTCTAAGATTAAATTAAAGAAGTTTGATGGAACAGAGAACCTTACCTGGGTGAACCAAATAGAGAAATATTTTGAACTGTATAATATTATGGATGATAAGAAAAGAATTCACATAGAAACCTTGAACTTTGAGAGAAAACCATATCAATGGTACCAATGGGTAGTTAAAAGGAAGCCCCCTCTCTATCATTATACTTGGGGTTTATTTACAAGGTGCTTAGAAGCACAATATGGGAAAGTGTGGGAACGGGACTACTTTAGTCAATTGATAAGAATCAAACACTTAGGTGATATTGAAGATTATAATTCATAATTTCAGGTATTGGCCACAAGGGTGGATGACATAAGTGATGAACATTTGTTGGAAGCTTACATGGGTGGATTAAAACAAGACATTAAACATGAGTTTTTCTTAAGACATCCTACAAATATTATGGAAGATATACAATTTTTTCATTGTATTCAAGCCAAAAATAAGGCTACACACAAATCTACCATTAGAGCATACATAAGAAGAAAAAATCGTTTTGGGGTTCTTAAGACAAGTATACCTCAACCGAAAAGGTTGACACCTCAACAAATGGATGGAAGAAGAGAAAAGGGACAAATTGTGACAACAAGTATAGTTAGGGGCATAAATGTGATGAGTAGAAATTATTCTACATAGACTGTGAAGCGGAAGAAGATCGGGAATTGGAAGTACCGCATCAGTCTTTACAAAAACTTTTTTTTTGGAGTGTAATACCTCGAGCCATGGAATTGGTGCAATTTCAATGCAATAAGGAAGGCCCCTTGCCTTTGAAAGCAACCAACTTAAAGGAAAAAACTTAGTCAACCCATTTATGAAAAAGAAATGTTGGTCATACTACATGCAGTTTAGAAATGGCACCCCTACATAATAGGAAGACACTTCAAAGTAAAAAAATATCATGATAGTTTGAAGTACTTCTTGGAGCAACAATTGTCTTTAGAAGAGCAACAAAAATGTTAGGTTATGATTTTGAAATTATCTACAAAAAAAGGAAAACATAATGTTGTGGTAGATGCCTTTTCAAGGGAAAAAAAAAAGAAACAGAAGGTTCACTGTGTGTTGTTTTTATTCTGCAATCTAATTGGGTGGAAGAAGCAAGGATAGAATGGAAGCAAGATCAAGAGGTGTGCAAGATAATTCAACAACTACATGAGGACCCTAGTTTATTAGACAATTTTGTATGGAATAATGATTTTTATGGTATCATGGTCGCCTATATTTATGTAAGAATTCTCAACTCAAACAGAAGTCCCTTCTCGAATTGCACACTTCTCCTATATGAGGACATTTAGGATTATTGAAAACATACTACAGTATCAAGAAGGACATTTTGTAGGAAGGTCTTAAAACTGAAGTTCAAAATTTTATGTCTGAATGTTTAGTCTGTCAATAGAATAAGGGAGAAACAATCAAGACACCAGGTCTTTTACAACTATTATCTCCAAATCAACATTGGGAAGAAGTTTCAATGGATTTTATTACAAGTTCTTACCCAAATCCAAAGGAAAGATTGTCATCATGGTTGTAGTGGATTGGCTGACAAAGTATGCCCATTTTTTCTCTCTTTCTCATCCTTTTAAATCAATTACAGTAGTCTCGTCATTCATTTAAATAGTTCAAAATCTACATGGAATCCCCAAGATTACTGTAAGTGACAGAGATCCAATTTTCACTAGAAATTTTTGGATTGAAATATTTTCTTATTTGGGTACTCAATTGGCTCACAATTCATCTTACCACCCTCAATCTAATGGGAAAATTGAGATTGTGAATAAATGTCTAAAAGTTTATCTTCGTTGTTTTCCATCTAATAAACAGACACAATGGGTCAAGTGGTTGTCTTTGGCAGAATGGTGGTACAACACATCCTTCCATACTGCATCAAAAATTTCTCCATTTTTGGCACTTTATGGATATCATCCTCCATCAATTACATCACCCTTGAAAGGGAATACAAAGGTTCAAATAGTGAAGGACCACATAGGGAATCAACAAGAGGTTCTCAAACTATTGAAGGACAACTTGGTTATGGCACAAAATAAGATGAAACAACAAGTAGATCAACATCGAAGTGAAAGGGAATTTGAAGTGGGGGATTGGATATTTCTGAGCCTTCAATGATATAAACATATGTCCCTAAAGAAACAAAAGAAGGACACTAAATTGGAACCCAAATATTATGTCCCATATAAGATTTTGCAAAGGATTAGAAGTATGGCTTACAAATTGGAGTTGCCTCCATCTTCACGTGTACATCTAGTCTTGCATGTTTCTTTCTTAAAGAAGGTAATCACCAACAAGATCTCAATCCAAACTATTTTACCATAAATTAATGAAGAAGGGAAAATCATACTAGAACCAGAAACAATCCTTAAAACAATGATTAAGCAACTGAGAAATCAAGCAATCACGGAATACCTCGTCAAATGGAAGAACCTACCAGTGGAAGAGGCAACATGGGAAGATGATTTCTTCATATAGAAACATCCAAAGTTAGTCAAGTGTTGAGGACAACACTTGTTTGAATGGGAGGGGCATGTTAAGACCTAGACAAATCCCCATTTTATGTGGAAAACCCCTTATTAAGCCCTAGATATTGAATTATTACATTTATAGTATTATAATTGTATGTCGGTTAGAACCCTTCTTGGTACCATTTCATTATAATTGTACCATTTGTCCCTATATATATATATATATATATATATAGTCTTAAAAGCATCTTATCTCATATCATATTGTATTATTGTAACACATCCACTATCATAATTTTAAAAAAAAAATTGGGTTAATTTCCCACAATTGAGAAGTTCCCACAAACCTGCCTTAGCGAAATGCCAATCCCTGGTTCACTATCGGGATTCAGGGTTTCTAATGTCAAAACTCATTCATCCCCATGACTCGCGATCCTCCAAATCCCTATGCGCTCCTTGCGCATTAGGTCCCCAGGCCAAGCCTGTGGTTTACTGCCTTTACGACCGTGGTTTTACCTTCTGTACGGGGCTACTCCTATCGGAGTTTCGGGATTTCCGTTGTCGTAATTCATGAGTTCTCAGAACTCGCAGTTCTCCGATCCCCGATATGCTCCTAACGCATTAGCC
>JZKD02S1754991.1:651968-662487 GCA_000966675.3 Picea glauca
AGAAATAGAGAGATACCTAAGTTATGATCTCATAAGGAAGAGGAGAAATAGAGAGGCATCAAACTTATGATCTCATAAGGGAGATTTATCAGTGCAAGTTACAGTCATTCTGATCGTGGAACTTTTGAGCAAGGGTCTGGACAAAGAGAGCTTGGTGAGCTATTGCATCTACATCATGGTTGTAAGCACTTTTCTTTGTTTTCATTAATATACATATGGGCTTGGCTTGTTTCCTTCAAATTCCTGTATGTTTCATGAATTTGTTCTTTTTGATAGATCTATTTTGGAGCTAATCATAATAGGAATAGGAAGTGTGTTTTGTCGTTGTTGTTCCTTCGATTGCAGGACTTTCTAAAGAACTTGGAGATCAATATCTGCCTGGATCAAGCAAGGACAAACGTTATTAAAGGTATTTATATCCCTCTCTTATTATTCCTTGGCCAGTGTAGCCTCATGAAAAGGAATGTATGTGTCCACATTAGCACCTTTTTGTCTTGCTTATAGGGGTCTAGTATCCAAGAGGAAATCCACTTGTCCGTAGGTGGATTTTCTTGTAACACATACATATACAAATATACATGTGTATACGTATAAATATATGTACATATACATACATACATACATATACAAATATGCATGTGTATACATATAAATGTATTTACACGTATGTATGTATGTATATGTATATGTATATGTATCTACATATACATATACATATACATACACACACATATGCTTACCTACATGTGTGTGTGTGTGTGTTTTTCCAAGAAAAAAACCACAATTTCTCTTCATTTAAAATGAAAATTATATTTTTCAAGCACTTTATCATAGCTAACTTAATCTAGAAAGGATGACAGAAAAACACTTCGACAAAAAATATTAGATATACCCTCCAAAAACCTAGCATATACAACATAGACAGTCCTCAAAAGGAGGATCATACATCCAATAATTCCTCCAATAACCCTTCCCAAAAACAACTACACATTTGTCATATATAAAACAGAACCTACAAGTGTCTCCCAATAATCCAATTAAGATTGCATCCATTGAAATATGAGCCACATGTGGCATTTATATACAACCAATAAAACTAGCATATATAAATTTAAAAAACTTCAGACATCAAAAGAGTGATTAATCACAGATCCATCCATGTGCTCTTCAAACTTCACCAGTCCTTCTGGAAATTGTTGCCCTTCTTTTGAAATCTTATCAGCTTCTTGGTTCAAATCCATGCATACATGTTTGAAGGGAATAATATCAAAAGAAGAAAACACCTCTCTAAATAGATCACCTACTCATATAAGCTGAATATTTTGAACATTTGCACTTCCAGACATCCAATTTATGTGATAAGGGAAGAATTTCCAAAGACCTAAAGTTATTTAATATCTCTATCCAGGGCACATTTCAAGAGAATTTTCAAAGCATGAAACTCTGCATGGTTATTGGAACCAGACCAAAGGCCTGGCTTAAATCTAATGAAATGGGAATCAAAAAAGAAAAATTCCCCCAAGAATGCTAAAAATAGGATCCCCTTGTGCTACCCTGTTAAAAGGTCCCCAATACTAAGATTTGTCAATGATAAAACTATCCACTTGACAAGGACCAGTGGGCTTACCCACAACCCTAATGTTAGAAATCATAGCGCCAATCTAAGAAAATACTTGAAAAGGAGGAACAAAATTATCTTGAAATATTTTAGAATTTCTAGCTAACCAAATGCCCTAGAAAATAAGACAAGGAAGATATCTAAGTTCTTTCCAACCAGTATTATTGAACCACTATCTGAAACAAATCTTAATGGACTCTAAATTTCAAACATTTACTATCCTGATTAACTTATGTGCATCTTTCTGTACCTATTGAGGGTAAGGACAAAGAAAAAGAAAGTGAGAGATAGATTCATCCTCGGATCTGCACAAGTAACAGATACCATGACTATGTTTATTCTTTTTTTCAGTACTTCTCATGTCAGTGCCTTATTCTTCAAATCTCTTGTAACTTTAGATTATGTAAATAAGAAAGTTATTGTACATATTAATGGAATAAAGATAAGTACTCCTATGTTCTCATGAGGAGTTTGTAATTCTAGGCAGATAGTTAACAGAAAAGTTGTGGAACCTGTGAAACCTGGTATTTCTGCAATAGAGATGAATAAAATGGAAAGATGCATCCTTTATGATTTAATGCATGAATCGATACTCGGTCCAAACAAAGAAAGATTGATGAAGGATTGTACTTCTGAGTCCCCTAATGCATTTTGGCATAGGGAAAAATATTTTGTATCATTACCCTACAATTCGTTGGTCAGTGGTTCTCCACAAAAGGCTTATGCAGCCTTAATGAGTCCCTCGGAAATAAAGGTTTTCCAGGAAGAGATCCAAGACCTCCTAAAGAAAGGATTGATAGAACCATCCAATAGTTCTTGGGCCTACAGAGGGTTCTATGTAAATAAACATTCAGAGAAGTGTTCAAAACTGATCTCAAACACTTAGCCAACACAAGATTTCAACCTCCTATAGTTATTCACCAATAAAGAAATGGAACCACATGCATTTACTGTAACTATGAGAAGAAATACAAGAGACTAAGCAATCTGAAAATATAGCAACAGAAATATAAATGAACAGCAACACATTCATCACATTTGACACATTGAATTTATGGGCAATGCCCCTGGAAAAACCCAACATGGGAAAACCAGTCCAAGAGAGTCTTATTTATTGATCTTCATAGGGGAAATTTTGAGTTAACAATAGCAGTATTCTACAACATTAATTACAGCGCTGAACTTACAAACTGTTCCCACAAACACATATATTTCTGTGCTAAAAACCCACATTATCAGCAATAGAAATCTACCTCAAAAATCGTGCCAATAATCAACAGTATAGTCTCTATTGTACAATATTCAACATCAGCAGAAATTCCTCAGCATTCATGCACAGTAACAACACTCTTATGGACCAAAACTCAGCAACCTTAGCGCCTAGAAATTTGTGCCATCTGCAGCCTCAATTTTTGTGCATTCACATCAGTGTTGTATATCTCTCCGATATATCGGATATATCGAATATATCGTCGATATTTAGAGGTTATCGATACATTGTTGGGAATATGTTGTGACATATCCAACATATTGAATGTGTCGCGACACATTGTGAATATATCGTGAGTCGATGACAAATATCGGGCTGCTGGAAAAATAGGCGGAAAAGTGCACATGAAGGGGTTTCAAAGGTCGCGGGTTTATTTTTTTCACTCATTGTTTCATTTCTAAGGTGTGAGAGAGATAGAGAGGTGTGAGGGAAGTCATTGTGCATCTATCCAAGGAGGAGAAAGCCAAGGACATTGTTGCCATTAGCGGAGAGATCATGAAGTGGGGATTCATCATTCAATCATTCAAACCATCAAGATTTCCAGGTATAATACAAAACGTTTTTCTTTCATTTGTTTGAAGTTTGAACTTCGTTTTTCTAGAGTTAGGCTAGGGTTTGCAATGTGCCTCTTGTTGTTTTTTTCGAATGGAAGATTCAGTCACCCCGCATTCATCTAGCTCTCATTATTTAACCTTTGCATTATCATGTGTTTATTTTGGTTTTTTTTTGTGCCATGGGTTTAATATTTTCACCTAAACAAAATGTCGAAGGCATTGGATCCAACGTGGGTGTATGGTGAACCAGTGGAACTTCCCAATAGACAAATATTGACATGCAATCTTTGCGGCAAGAGAATTTATGGAGGAATTAGCCGCTTGAAATACCACCTTGCCAAAATCATTGGGTTTGATGTGTATATTTGTCTAAGTAGTAGCCCGGAAATTATGCGCATTGCAAACCAATCACTCATTGATATGGCTAATAAGAGGGATGCGGTCGAGGCTCGCAAAAAATAACTTGAACTTGCAAATAGAAACACTGGAACAAGTGCCTCTGAGGGGGGACCAATACCACAATCCCACTCCTCATCCACAGGGCCCTTAACTTCTGCAGTCTACTCATCAACCTCGCCTTTCTTTGTGACGAGGTCAACACCTGGGGGGAAACCTTCTATTTAGTCATTGATTAAAAGAAAAGAGATGGAGGAGGCCGACAAGCTTGTGGCCAATTTTTTTCTTTGGACTGATATACCTTTTAACATTGCCAATACCCCTTCTACCATTCCATGTTTGAAGTTGTTGCAATTGTTGGCTCGGGGTATAGGGGGCCTTCCTATCAGGATTTGAGAGGGTGTCTCCTTCAAGGTGAAAAGGTCGACTTCACAGAAAGATTAGCTCAGCTCAGGGAAACATGGAAGACCACCAGATGCACCATGATGTCGGATGGGTGGACTGATGGGAAGGGTAGGTCAATTCTAAACTTCTTGGTTAATTGTCCCAAGGGGACAATGTTTATCAAAAGTGTTGATGCATGTGCATATACAAAAGATGCACAATTATTATGTGAGTTGTTGGATGGATTTATCCGAGAGATAGGCCCGCAGTATGTTATCCAAGTCATCATGGACAATGTTTCTAATTATGTTGTTGTTGGGAGGATGCTTATGGAGAGGTATCCATCCTTGTACTGGAGTCCTTGTGTCACCCATTGCATTGATTTGATGCTAGAGGACATGGGAAAACTTCCTTGGATCAAGGAAATCATTGATTTAACTTAGAGTGTGACAAAATATATATATATATAATCACACGTTTGTTCTTTCACTCGTGAGACAATTCACAGGGAACAAAGAATTGGTGCGTCTCGCGATCACATGTTTCTCCACCAACGTCATTTCTCTTCAATCGCTCCTCAATATTATGTTGGAGTTACAAAGAATGTTTCTTTCTAATGAGTGGGTTGTTTGTGTCTATAGCACCAAACAAGATGGGCAAGCCATAGCCCAACTTGTGAGACATGACTAGAGATTCTGGAGTGGAGTAGGTGAGGTATGTACCATTAGTGAACCTTTGGTAAAGGTTCTTCGATTGGTTGATGGTGAGAAGCCCACAATGGGCTACTTGTATGAGGCCATGGATAGGGCCAAGGAAGATATATATTGCTACTATGAGGACAAGGGGGAGGAAGGACTCACCAAGAGAGCTCAAATATAGGGTGTGATTGATGAGCGATGGAATAACACTATCCAACGTCCCATTCATGCAGCAGGGCTCTACCTCAACCCTGCATTCGCTTATGCTTGTGGATTTAATTTTGATGGTGAGGTCATTGATGGTTTACTCCAGTGTGTTCAGAGGATGGTGTTGACTCCAACTGAACTCTCAGAGATTTCTAAATAGAATGAGATATATAGGATGGCATCTGGGATGTTGGGCTATGATATGGTTGTCCAAGATAGGACCAAAAGGATGCCAGGTAAGCTTCAATTTCAAATTTTGTTTGTTCCTTTCTATATATTATATATGACATTTATTACTTGATGGAAATCCAAAATATAATTCGTTGCCTTCCTTTCATTTTATTCATTGTATATGTCTGGTGGAAACACTATGGTGGAAATCTCCTAGATATGTAGAAACTTGACGTTCAAGTCCTTAGTCAAACTTGCAGTTCTTCAGGGTGTGAGAGCAATTAGAGTGTCTTTGAAAAGATACACTCCAAGAAGCGCAACAGGTTAGAAATGTTCAAAAATGCAACAATCAAAATTTAAATTGTTTATATTTTTTTTAATTTTAATTTTTACAATTTAGTATTTACTATTTACCATCACTAACTATGGATCTCAATGTTCATACAGGTTAGGTACCCAGTGCCTTAATGACTTGGTATATGTCTACTACAATCTAAGGTTGTGGGTGAATCAACTTGAAAAAGAACCTGACATAGAGGCCATTTCATTGGATGACATTAACACCACTAGTCAGTGAAGGGTGGATATTCAAGAGCCTGAAATGGAGGAGGTGCCCGAATGGTTGGAGGAGGAGCATGCAGATGATTTGACGGAGGAGAAAACAACATAGGAGGAGGACGACGACGATGTTCCACTTCCAGTGGATACAGAGGTTGAGGAGGAGATTGGACTTATAGTGGATCCAATGCCACCACCATCTCCATGGAGAGCTATACCTGGAGTTGAACTTGAATCCGTTGGGACTGGGAGGAGGCAACACACTTTTCCTTCCACCTCGTCCCCATCACTTACCACCTCAGATGGAGCATCTGAAGCAGCTGGATCTTCCACTCCAAGCTCATCCCAAGTACCTCCACGACCACCTACTACTTCAAGAGGAAAAGTGGTGTCCTTTATCCGTAAAAGGGCTAGAGCAGGACAGCCTAGAGGGAATCAATGATTTAGATTCCTATGATCTATCATTTTCATTTTATCATGTACTATTTAGTATCTAGATGCCTCGTGATGATCCATCTCATGAGATACATTTATTTTTATCATTTGATGTGATTTTGTATCTACTATCATCTTATCATGAACATGTTTCAGAATTTTCAATTTACTAATGATATGTGACCACTTGGCATCTTATGCATCTTATTTATTAGTTTTATTTTCATATTTATGTAGCAATGTGTTTATTTGATGTTGTTGTTGCTTTACATGTTTAAAAAATTGAATAAAATGAGTGTTTTTGTATTTGTTTGAGGTATTGCGACATTTTCCGAGATATTCTGATATTTTCCACCGCTGTCGCTGATAAGTTACATTCTGGACCCTCACCGATACTTTCCCCAAGACAAGATATACAACATTGATTCACAGTTGTACGACCCTCTTCAAATCCATACTCTACTTCTCCTTTCTTGATTGTACGGACCAACATTCAATGTTGTACTTGTCTTGAGGTGTGTGCCCTCTCTCCCTCTTGCAAAGTGTGCCCCTTCTCTTGTTGTCCTTCTCCTTTCTCCTTCAACTCAACACTCTCTTGGAATTCTCTTGGAATGTGAGTGACTCTTCACATTCCTCTCAACCTCTCCTCCCAAAAGGTGCACCCCATCTCTCCTCTAGTGTTCCTTTTATTACTCATTAATGAGTAACACCTCTAACCCTTGGTCTCCCTTGAGTGACTCTTCACCTTCCCTTGAGATCAACGGTCACGACTTAATCATCTGTTGAGTTCACTTAAATCACTTAAGTGACCCACTTTTCATAAAGTCACTTTTACCCGTTAATTATTAAAAGGCACAACTTGACTTTATAAAATCACTTTATAAATTCACTTTATAAATACACTTTAGAAAGTTACTTAAGATAGACATTTGCTTGGACTTCTGCCTAGGAATAATAATGTAGAAGTACCTCCAAGCTACCAAAATCTAACACTCCCTCTTAGCGAGGGAGGTACTTCTGGAGCCTCCACCTGGATCTGTCTCTAACCCCATCATGTCATATGTTGTTGTAGCCGCTCCCACTGCACTGGAAGCCTCTGCTCCCTCTGAAATCGAAGCATCTCCAACTACTTGCACTGAAATCTGATAAAGATCCATGTGATCCTCCATAAGTGTCATCTCAAACCACATGGGCCTATTGAGATGAGCCTCTTGCTCTCTCATTGACATTAATCCAAACTCCAGACTCCCTCTGGAACTCAGCTCCAAACTCCCTCTGAATCCAACCTGAGGTTACCTCTTCTCTCTCTCCTGCATGATCTCTAGATGGAAGTCCTTCTCCACCTATCTGAGACCTCCTTGAATCAAATTCCTTCTTGATACATCTTGGCATATCACCAAAAATCCTTTGATCTTGACATCTCACTAAGAGTCTCTCTATCTTGGCATCTCACCAAACATCCTCGCCTTGGTCTCTCACCAAGTGACTTCCTCTTCCCTTCTTCCAGGAAAAAGCCCCTTGCACTCACTGCGAATCAAGTGCCAAATCTCTTTTCTGTTGAACCTCAAAGCTTCTGCTCTGATACCATGTTGAAAACTGATCTCAAACACTTAGCCAACACAAGATTTCAACCTATTGTAGTTATTCACCAATAAAGAAATGGAACCACATGCATTTATTGTAACTATGAGTAGAAATACAAGAGACTAAGCAATATGAAAATATAGCAGCGGAAATATAAATGAACAACAACACATTCACCACATTTGAGATATTGAATTTTTGGGCAATGCCCCTGGAAAAACCCAACATGGGAAAACCAGTCCAAGAGAGTCTTCTTTATTGAGCTTCACAGAGAAATTTTGAGTTAACAACACCAATCTTCTACAACATTAATTACAGTGATGAACTTACAAACTATGTCCACAAACACATATATTTTTGTGCTAAAAACCCACATTATCAGCAACAGAAATCTACCTCAAAAATTGTGCCAATAATCAACAGTATAGTCTCTACTCTACAGTCTTCAACATCAGCATAAATTACTCAGCATTCGTACACAGTAACAACACTCTTACAAACCAAAACTCAACAACCTCGGTGCCTAGAAATTTGTGCCATCTGTAGCCTTGATTTTTGTGCATTCGTAGCTATACAGCCCTCTTCAAATCCGTATTGTATTGCTCATTTCTCAGTTGTACGGACCAACATTCATTGTTGTACTTGTCTTGGGGTGTATTCCCTCTTTCCCTCTTGGGAAGTGTGCCCCTTCTCTTGGTGTCCTTCTCCTTTCTCCTTCAACTCAACATTCTCTTGGAATTCTCTTAGAATGTGAGTGACTCTTCACATTGCTCTCAACCTCTCCTCCCAAAAGGTGTGCCCCATCTCTCCTCTAGTGTTTTTTTATTACTCATTAATGAGTAACTCCTCTAACCCTTGGTCTTCCTTGAGTGACTCTTCACCTTCCCTTGAGATCAACAATCGCGACTTAATAATCTGTTGAGATCACTTAAATCACTTAAGTGACCCACTTTTCTTAAAGTCACTTTTACCCACTAAATATTAAAAGGCACAACTTGACTTTATAAAATCACTTTATAAAGTCACTTTATAAATACACTTTATAAAGTTACTTAATAGAGACATTTGTTTGGACTTCTGGCCAAGCACAATAATGTAGAAGTACCTCCGAGCTACCAAAATCTAACAAGCAGAAGAGAGGGAAAATTAGATTGGTAGTCAGTCGCAAGCCTTTGAATAAAGCTTTGAACCCAATCAGATATCATATTCCAAATAAAGCATCATTATTGCAGATGATAAGAGGAAAAACCATCTTCAGCAAGTTCCACCTCAAGTCTGGTTTTTACCAGATTGGCATTATTCCTGAAGATAGGCATAAAACAGCCTTTGTTGTTCCACATGGTCATTACCAATGGAAAGCAATGTCGTTCGGCCTCAAAAATGCGTCGAGTGAGTTTCAAAAGAGAATGGAAGATGTCTTCATAGAATACCCTTGGCTTATCATTTACATTGATAACATATTGGTTTGCTCCAAGAACATTCAAGAGCATTTAAAGCACCTCCAAAAATTATATGAGCTCATTTTCCAGCATGGTCTTGTTCTATCTGGATCTAAAATGGAAATAGGGAAAATTGAACTTGAATTTCTAGGATTCAAGATTACTAAAGGCTAAGTGTGATTGCAGGACCATATACTGAAAAGATTCAACAACTTCCTAGATGCAAATACAGATAAAACTCAGCTTCAAAAATTTATGGGATTCTTAAACTATGTTCGGCCTTTCTATAGAGGGAAAAAGGAAGAAATATTCATTTTGCAGCACCGCCTGAAGAAAGCACCACCACCTTGGACACCACAAATGATGGAAGTTGTGAAAAGGATAAAGCAAAAGGTCCAAGGTTTGCCTCCACTGTCTTTGTTGACTGAACAAGGATCCTACATCATAGAAATTGATGCATCTCAGCACACATAGGGAGGAATGCTCATAGAAAAGATTGAAGGCAAAGAAGAAGTATGTGGGTATGCCTCTGGCTCTTTCAAAGAAGCAGAGTTAAACTACCCATCTAGCCACAAGGAGCTCTTGGTAGTTAAGAAGGTAATCCAACATTTCAAATTATATCTAAGCCTTCTAAATTCTTGATAAGAATGGATATCAAAGTTTTTCCAGGCATGTTTAAAGAAAAGAGAGATCTGACAGATAGCCATACTAGGATTCATAAGTGGGCTATATGGCTTGACAACTTCTAAATTGTTGATTAAGGTTGGTTGTCATTGATGTCAACCCTTGAAGAAATTCTGGTAGCACAAAGGTTTGGGTAATGGACCCAAGGTTGTTTCATGTATAATGGTATGAGTTTTAATATATTTGAAGGTAATACTATTATATATGGATAGTACATTTCACTCCATTTTCGGTGGTATGTGGAACGTCACATAACTCCTCACGGTTAGAGACTTATGGCCATGAGAAGTTGGAGAACCCAGGCTTGAATAATGGACCCAAGTTTGTTTGATAGATAATGGTATGAGTTTTGGTATATTTGAAGGTAATATTATTCTATATGGGTACTACATGTCATGTCATTTCCGATGGCATGTGGAACGTCACATAACTCCTCACGGTTTGAGAGTTATGGCCTTATGAAGTTGGAGGACCCTCATATGTCATCTAGAAGCCCCAAAAGGTCAAAGTAGTCAAAGTGG
>JZKD02S1754992.1:22668-34295 GCA_000966675.3 Picea glauca
ATGAAATGCGGAAATGACAACAACTCTTCAGTGGATATTTACAGGTCAGATCGACACTGGAATACACACATCAATATATGCTAATAACTGAAATAAATAAGCAAGGAACCTGATCTAGATGATATGCTCCCAATGTGGCAGATGTTTGGATGACTATTTCTGGACTACAAAAGACACAAAAACGCTGCAACAACTGCATGCACTGGCAAACTCCTCCTGGGAACCTGCAAGAAGATTATGAGATTTGTAAAGTCATTTTGAATTTATTTATTCATAATTTTCATATTACATGCAATGGTCAAACATTTATGGAAGTAGTTTTGACTTATATGAATAAAGCTAGAATTGTATGGATTGTAAATTTCATATAATCTTTGGAAATAAAATGAATGATTTTCATTATTCTTAAGCATAAAATGTTTTCAAAATGAAGTGTTGACTTGGATTTTGTGTGCAATGTCTGTGTATTTTTCATGTGGATATTCTTCTAAGATTACCTAAGTATATATGTGATATGATATACTTATTTTGAATTAATTATACCAAATAGAGTGGAAGCAAGTAGGATATTTGTTGGTGTATAATGTGTTTGATCAGGGTTGTCACTGAACATTCTTCCCACTTTCCAAAAAGTAATTTTTGAATGTAATAATAATTTATGAACTAACTTCTATTGTCTAGATATTTTCAGTTTTGAATCAGCTAGCTTCCTTTGCTGGTTGCTGGACAGAGGAAAGGACATCTAAGTTTTCTTTGTGATGATTGGGAGGATAACGAAATCATAATGCTTGATATGAAAGATTGAAGATTCTCCTTACAGGTGTAGATTGAATATAGGAATTGTTTATTCATATGATAGAAAATGAAATCCTTTATAACATTGATTTAGAATTTATGATTCCTTGAGTTCATTCAAGGAAAATGTAAAAGCACCCGTGGTAAGAAGCACTTGAATTGTAAGATAATTTTAAGAGTACATTGAAGGAAAATGAGGAAGATATATTATGTTATGTCCTAATTGACCTTGAATTGTAAGAATAAATAAGCAAGGAACCTAATATATGGTCCCAATGTGGTAGATGTCTGGATGACTTGTTTCCGAACTAGAAAAGACACAAAAACGCTGCAACAACTACATGCACTGGAAAAATCACCCTGGGAACTCTGGTTCTCTTCTTTTATTGACTGATCCAGATGATATGCTCCAAAGTTGGAAGACGTCTAGATGACCACTGCCCAATTACAAAAAGAACACACAAAAATGCAGCAACCGCTACATGCACTGACAAACTCGCCCTTGGATCTCTAGTGATCAGAAAGGCGTGAGATCTATCCCTGAGAGGTATCCCCAGTGTGTGCCCAAATCGCCCTGCCTGAACAAGACTGAATCTTCCCTGCCAGATTCCACACAAAGACCAAATGCATCTGCTGCAAAGTGCGCTCAAACTGATACTGTAGGAGGTCGCATTGATGGTTTTTGCCATCAAAATGGGCCAAAAACTATCTCAATGGAAGCGCCCTGCCTCCCACTAATCTCTGCTGGAAGGAGTCTGAGTATGGCAGAGAGGTTAGGCAGATGCGACCCACTCTAGTGATGAAAACCCTCAATGTTGAAACTCAACGATCTCTAAATAGTAAATTTCTACATTCAACTACTTTCCTTCTTTTATCATTTTGGATTACTTTTAGAAATACTATCATCCTACATATATGTTCCTAATTTCATGGAGTTATTTCCACAAATTAACATGTTTCTTGGCGTTATACAGAAACACATACTGGCGTTATATAGAAATACATAAGCGAATTCCGCTTTCACTTCATATATTCAAAAATCCTCTGTGAACACATAATATCTCTTAACGAGCATTAAGAGATTAACATGTTTCTGACGACATCTCTGGCTTCCCAATAGTGTTGCTCATCTGGAAAACAGTTACACATGAAATATGTTTGGCGGCAAGTTTCTTGGTACTGTTTTTCCTAATAGTTTATTAAAATGGGATGAAATAGAAATATTTTACCCAAGAAAGTAGCAGGAAACATCGTATTGCTCATCTGGAAAATAATTACACACGAAATATGTTTGTTGGCCGCAAGTTTCTTGGTACTATTTTTTCTCAGAGTTTATTAAAACGAGATGAAATAGAAATATTTTACCCAAGAAAGTAGCAGGAAACATTGTACTTATAGGCAAATGGAACGGGATGGAGTTTATACGTTTTTAAGTTATTTTGTGGCAATCATTACTAGAATCTATGTAATGACTTTGATGTAATGATTTAATAATGAGGTAATTATTGGTGAAATTTTAATTTGAATTTTTTTAATGTATAAATTGATTTAGTTTTTTTTCTAAATTAATTTTAGTAATTAAATATAATGAATTTGATGTAACGACTTAATAATGATATAATTGATGGTAAAATTCTAATTTGGATTTTTTTTAATATATAAATTGATTTAGTTTTTTCTAAAATCTGTAATTTTAATAACTAAATCTAATGACTTAATTGTTGGTAAAATTTTAATTTGGATTTTTTAATGTATAAATTGATTTAGCTTCTTCAAAAATCTTTATTGGATAATGTAATTTTAATAACTAAAATCTATTCTTCATTTTTGAGGTGCAATTATTAGAAAAAAAAGTCATAAAAAGAGGCGTACATAGTAAGTCATGAATTGATGGTTTCAAGAATTTTGGGTATCACAAAATTACCTAATGAAATTTCTAATCTTGATTTTTTTTATTGTATAAATTGATTTAGTTTTTTTTTTAAATTATGTAATTTTAATAACTAAAATCTGTAATTTCACTATTTTTTTCTTTTAAATTGTAAAATTGATAAATGAAAATGTAAAAAAATAAAAAACATAAAACCTTTGGATCACCCAATGGCACCCTAATAAGTAGCATCTTTGAGGTACAATTATTAGAAGAAAAAAGTCATAAAAAATATGGGACTCACTTTCTATCATTTGGCAGTTTTTGGGAGATTTTTTCCATTTGAAATCCAGTGAGACTAAAAGTTTCTCAGCCATTTTTTCCATTTAAAATTAGTTGAGGAATGGTTGGATATGCAGATTTGAATGGTTAAGTTTGTATGATCCAAATGTCTTAGGAGTTTTTCAACAAGCTAAATCTATTTATGTATTCACAAATGCAATTTAAATAATAGAAAATAACAATTTTATCCAAATTTACATCACCAAATTCCAATCAAAAAAACCTAAAAGATATAACATTTACATAACTAAATGTGAACCACATGTCTATGTGATCACGCGATTTTTTTGTTGGAACCTTTCCAGCCACTCACTTCAAAGGTGGAAGATGTCTGGATGACCGCTGCCCGATTACAAAAAGAACACACAAAAATGCAGCAACCGCTACATGCACTGGAAAACTCACCCTGGGAGCTCTAGTGATTAGAAAGGCATGAGATTTTTCTCTGAGAGGTCGCCCTAGTGTCTGCCCAAATCACCCTGCCTGAACAAGACTGAATCTGCCCTGCCGGACTCCACACAAACACCAGACAGATCTGCTGCTAAGTGCGCCCGAACTGCTGCTGTAGGAGGTCGCGTTGATGGTTTTTGCCGTCAAAATGGGTCAAAAACTATCTCAATGGAAGCGCCCTGCCTCCTACTGATATCTTCCAGAAGAAGTCTGAGTATGGCAAAGAGGTTAGGCAGATGCAACCCACTCCAGTGATGAAAACCCTCAATGCTGCAACTCAACGATCTCTAAATAGTAAATTTCTACATTCAACTACTTTCCTTCTTTTATCATTTTGGATAAGTTTTAGAAATACTGTCAGCCTACAGATATTTTCCTAATTTCATGGAGTTATTTCCACAAATTAACATGTTTCGTTGGCGTTATACAGAAACACATACTGGCGTTACAAAATTTCCATTAAAATAATCTTTTATATGAGGGCTAATCAATGAAAGATAACCTTTATTCTTCATAAAATCACACTCCTCTTCTTTAATAATGATAAGTTCATCCTGTTTACAGTTATGATTGAGAACAATAAAGAACTAGGTTAAGTCACCTGGTTTGTCTTCAAATTTAGGGACAATGAAATTTGAAAAAAGTTTGCTATTGCAAAAATAAATAAAAAAATTCACCATTGGTTTCAATAAAGACAATTAAGCGACTTCCACTCTCACTTCATATATTCAAACAAAAAACTACAAATATTTTTTTACTTCAAGTCTGGCCCAAAACTATGTCAAATTAAATATCAAGATTGTGTATATATATTATATATGCATACATATAATGGCTTTATTTTTATATATTTTAAGTTTAATAAAATAAACCATAACATTTATTTCTGAAACTTATTAGAAAACCTGCCTGAGCAATTATATTTGCCACTGCATGGAATTCAATGAAATTTGATTCTTTTGGAAAAAATTGCCATTTGTTGCAATTATGGAACTAGGTATGGGTATTGATTTATGATGTTGTGGTAGCTGCTAGTCTTCAATCATGCTGTATGCAAAAAAGAGAGAAGCTTAATATTTTTATTCAAATAGAGAGTGTGTCATGTTGAGTTTGATACACTATCTCAATGTGAATGATTTAAATGGCCAAGGAACTTATAAATGGTGAAAATTATTGTTGTGTATGTTAGGTTATAATGTCCTTGGTTGTTGGCGTGCACACGCACACACACACACCCATTAAAGGAAATTGAAGGGGTTGTACACATGGGATTTCAAGTAAAAACTAATCTATTTTAGATAAAGACTGAAATTTGACTTCAGACAAAAAACTACATATATTCAAACAAAAAACTACAAATATTTTTTGACTTCAAGTCCAGCCCAAAACTATGTCAAATTAAATATCAAGACTGTGTATATATATTATATATGCATACATATAATGGCTGGATACATACGCAACTCAACAATGTGATGGATACATACGCCAACTCAACAATGCGCTGGATACATTCACAAACTCTGGATGGCTCTGTGAGCCTACTCTGAAGTGCAATAGAAGATCAAGATGATCTCCTTGGAAAAATAGGCAGTGTCTTTCAACTCCGAACCCTATCACAGTGAGTGGTTTCATCCAGAACACCACCAAACAATCCAATGAAGTCACCTGACCTCTTCTCGGATCTGATTTCCCCGAGGACCCCGCTATCTCCAAACACTGTCTCAAAGAATGAAGGTGCGTCATACCTGTATAGTGCTCTAAAGGGTGACATCTTGATCAACATATGATATGTCATGTTGTAACAATGTTCCCCTATGTGTAGCCATCTAACCCAAGTGCGTTGCTGCCCTCCCACATAGTTCCTCAGATGCCCTTCCACCCATTTGTTGACAATCTCTGTCTTCCCATCTATCTGGGGATGATAGTTGGTACTCGTGGCCAAATTTTTACCTGTAAATCGAAAGAGATCCTGCCAAAATGAACTGATGAAGTGCCCATCTCTGTCACTGACTATCTATTTGGGTAGCCCATGCAACCTAAAGATCTCTCTAAAAAATAGCTCAACTACCTGGATAGCTTTATAATCCGAGGGAATGGAAAAGAAATGTGAAAACCTGGTCAATCTGTCGACCACTATGAAGATACAGTATTTTCCTTGCACACAAGGAAGACCTGTAATGAAGTCCATAGATATGCTCTCCCACTTCTGCTCTGGAATGGGTAGGGGCTGAAGTAATCCTACCGTGTGAGTCTGCTCAGACTTGTTCCGCTAACAAGTCATACACTCCCTAATATGTTTTAGGACGTCATCCTTGAGACCCTTCCATGAGAATATCTCTCTGATCTGTTTATAGGTCTTGACGTACCCCTAGTGTCCAATTGTAGGGGAATCATGGCATATCCTCAGAACCTGTGTTTTTATTTTGGAATCAGGAACCAAATATATTTGATCTTTATAAAAGATCACATCATCAAGAACTCTGTATCTGTCATCCACTACCTATATGTCCATGATCTCGTAGGCAAACTTGTTTTTGGAATACTCAACCAACAAGTGTGCCTTCCAATATGTACATATGTCCATCATAGAGAATCCTGCTGGCCTTATGGATAGGGAATCTTCCATGACATTCCTTTTACCTTTGACGTACTCTATATCAAAGTCATATGCTTGGATCTTTGAGACCCACTTCTGTTGCCTCTCACTGAGGTCCTTCTAATCCAAGAAATACTTAAGACTATTGTGCAACACATGAAGTCAAAAACAATGAATGGTGCCTCTCCATAAGCAACCTACTAGAAACCAGATAATTAGTTCTTATCCATCCTCCGGCTTGTATTTTTGCCCAGTGCTCCCTTGTGTGTCTGTTTTCGTTACGGTTGTTCGTGCATTTTGTTATGGCTCATCGTGCATTTTGTTACGGATGTTCGTGCATTTCATTACGCTTCTTCGTGCATTTGGGATCCCATCTTGCCAACTAGCCTTGCATTGCATTTGGGTGCCCCTCTTTCCAACTCGTCTTGCCTTGCCCTTGGTCCCCCAACCTTGGCCAAGCTCTTGGTGCGTTTCGTTACGGCTCTTCGTTCTTTTGGGAGCCCATGTTACGAACTCGCCTTGCATTGTGTTTGGGCGCCCATCTTTCGAACACCCCTTGCGTTGCATTCGGGCGCCCAACCTTGGAGAGGCCGTATTAAAAAATCTACCTCCAAGCCAAAATTGGTTCTTATCTGTCCTTCGGCTCATCTTTTTTCCTAGTGCTCTCTTTGTGTGGTCGTTTTCGTTACGACTCTTCGTGCGTTTTGTTATGGCTCTTTGTGCATTTTGTTACGATCGTTTGTGCATTCCGTTACGGCTCTTCTTGCGTTTGGCCACCCATCTTGCCAATTGGCCTTGCATTGCATTTAGGTGCTCCTCTTGCCAACTTGCCTTGCCTTGCCCTTGGTCGCCCAACCTTGGCCAGGCTCGTCGTGTGTTTCTTTTATGGCTCTTCGTGCATTTGGGTGCCCATGTTGCGATGCTGCCTTGCGTTGCATTTGGGCACCCATCTTGCGAACTCTACTTGCATTGTGTTTGGGTGCCCAACCTTGGTGAGGCCATATTAAAAAATCTACCTCCAAGCCAAAATTGGTTCTTATCTGTCCTCTGGCTCGTCTTTTTTCCTAGCGCTCCCTTTGTGTGGTCATTTTTGTTACGGCTCTTCGTGCATTTCATTACGGTCGTTCGTGCATTTCATTACGGCTCTTCATGCGTTTGGAGACCCATCTTTCTCACTGGCCTTGCATTTCATTTGGGTGCCCCTCTTTCCAACTCACCTTGCCTTGTATTGCATTTGGGATCCCATCTTGCAAACTCACCTTGCGTTTCATTCGAGCACCCAAACTTGGTGAGGCCGTATTAAAAACTCTACCTCCAAGACAAAATTGGTTCTTATCCATCCTCCGGCTCGTCTTTTTTCCTAGTGCTCCCTTTGTGTGGTCATTTTTGTTACGGCTCTTTGTGCATTTCGTTATGGCCATTCATGCGATCCGTTACGGATCTTCATGCGTTTGGTCGCCCATATTTCTAACTGGCCTTGCATTTCATTTGGGTGCCCCTCTTGTCAACTCGCCTTGCCTTGCCCTTGGTTGCCCAACCTTGGCCAGGCTCCTCGTGCGTTTCGTTATGGATCTTCATGCGTTTGGGTGCCCATGTTGCGAAGTCACCTTGCGTTGCGTTTGGGAACCCATACTATAAACTCACCTTGCGTTGCGTTTGGGCGCCCAACCTTGGTGAGGCCGTATTAAGAAATCTACCTCCAAGTCAAAATCAGTTCTTATCCGTCCTCAGGCTCGTCTTTTTTCCTAGTGCTCCCTTGTGTGGTCTTTTTTGTTATGGCTCTTCATGCATTTCATTATGGTCGTTCATGCGTTTTGTTATGGCTCTTTGTGTGTTTGGGCGCCCATATTTCCAACTGGTCTTGCATTTCGTTTGGGTGCCCCTCTTGCCAACTCGCCTTGCCTTGCCCTTGGTTGCCCAACCTTGACCAGTCTCCTCATGCATTTTGTTATGGCTCTTCATGCATCTGGGTGCCCATGTTGAGAAGTCACCTTGCATTGCGTTGGGACACCCATCTTCCGAACTCGCCTTCCATTGCGCTTGGGGCCCCAACCTTGGTGAGGCTGTATTAAAAAATCTACCTCCAAGCAAAAATTGGTTCTTATCCGTCATCTGACTCGTCTTGTTGTCTAGTGCTCCCTTGTGTGGTTGTTTTCGTTACAGTTGTTCGTGCATTTCGTTACGACCGTTCATGCGTTTCGTTATGGATCTTTGTGTGTTCGGGCACCCATCTTGCCAACTGGCCTTGCATTGCATTTGGGTGCCCCTCTTGCCAACTGGCCTTGCCTTGCCCTTGGTCAGGCTCCTCGTGGATTTCGTTATGACTTTTCATGCGTTTAGGCACCCATCTTGTGAACTCACCTTGCCTTGCGTTCGGGCGCCCAACCTTGGTGAGGCCGTATTAAAAAATATACCTCCAAGCCAAAATTGGTTCTTATCCGTCATCCAACTCTTCTTTTTGCCTAAAGCTCCCTTTTGTGGTCATTTTCGTTGCGACTATTCGTGAATTTCGTTACGATTATTCGTGTGTTTGGGAGCCCATCTTGCCAATTGGCCTTGCATTGCGTCTGGGTGCCCCTCTTGCCAACTTGACTTGCTTTTCCCTTGGTCTCCCAACCTTGGCCAAGCTCCTTGTGTGTTTCGTTACGGCTCTTTGTGCGTTTCGGAGCCCATGTTGCAAACTCACCTTGCGTTGCATTCGGGTGCCCATCTTGTGAACTCACCTTGCATTTCATTCGGGCGCCCAACCTTGGTGAGGCCGTATTAAAAAATCTACCTCCAAGCCAAAATTGGTTCTTATCCGTCCTCCGGCTCATCTTTTCGCCCATTGCTCCCTTCTGTGGTCGTTTTCGTTATGGCTCTTCGTGCGTTTCGTTACGACCATTCATGTGTTTCGTTACGACTCTTCGTGCATTTGGGCACCCATCTTGCCACCTAGCCTTGCATTGCGTTTGGGTTCCCCTCTTGCCAACTCACCTTGCCTTGCCCTTGGTCGCCCAAAAAATTCTCCATCGTAAATTCCAAAAAATTCGAAGTGAGTGGTTGGAAAGGTTCCAACGAAAAAATCATGTGATCACATAGACATGTGGTTCACATTTAGTTACGTAAATGTTATATCTTTTAGGTTTTTTTGATTGGAATTTGGTGATGTAAATTTGGATAAAATTGTTATTTTCTGTTATTTAAATTGCATTTGTGAATGCATAACTAGATTTAGCTTGTTGAAAAACTCCTAATACATTTGGATCATACAAACTTAACCACTCAAGTTTGAAGATCCAACCATTCCTCACCTAATTTTAAATGGAAAAAACGACCGAGAAACTTTTAGTCTCACTGGATTTCAAATGGAAAAAATCTCCCAAAAACTGCCAAAAGATAGAAAGTGAGTCCCCTATTTTTTATGAATTTTTTCTTCTAATAATTGTACCTCAAAGATGCTACTTATTAGGTTGCCATTAGGTGATCCAAAGGTTTTATGTTTTTTATCTTTTTACATTTTCATTTATCGATTTTACAATTTAAAAGAAAAAAATAGTGAAATTACAGATTTTAGTTATTAAAATTACATAATTAAAAAAAAAAAACTAAATCGATTTATACAATAAAAAAAAATCCAGATTAGAAATTTCATTAGGTAATTTTTTGATACCCAAAATTCTTAAAACCATCAATTCATGACTTACTATGTACGCCTCTTTTTACGACTTTTTTTTCTAATAATTGCACCTCAAAAATGAAGAATAGATTTTAGTTATTAAAATTACATAATCCAATAAAGATTTTTGAAGCTAAGTCAATTTATACATTAAAAAAACCAAATTAAAATTTTACCAACAATTAAGTCATTAGATTTAATTATTAAAATTACAGATTTTAGAAAAAACTAAATCAATTTATATATTAAAAAAAATCGAAATTGTTTTCCAGATGAGAAATACGATGTTTCCTGCTACTTTCTTGGGTAAAATATTTCTATTTCATCCCGTTTTAATAAACTTTGAGGAAAAATAGTACCAAGAAACTTGCTGCCAAACATATTTCGTGTGTAATTTTTTCCAGATGAGCAATACGATGTTTCCTGCTACTTTCTTGGGTAAATTATTTCTGTTTCATCCTGTTTTAATAAACTCTGAGGAAAAAAAGTACCAAGAAACTTGCCACCAAACATATTTTGTGTGTAAATGTTTTCGAGATGAGCAACACTGTTGGGAAGCCAGAGACGCCATTAGAAACATGTTAATCTCTTAATGATCGTTAAGAGATAGGATGTGTTCACAGAGGATTTTTGAATACATGAAGTGAGAGTGGAATTCACTTATGAGTTTCTGTATAACGCCAGTATGTGTTTCTGTATAACGCCAAGAAACATGTTAATTTGTGGAAATAAATCCATGAAATTAAGAACTTATCTGCAGGTTGACAACATTTCTAAAACTTATCCAAAATGATAAAAGAAGGAAAGTAGTTGAATGTAGAAATTTACTATTTACAGATCGTTGAGTTGCAGTGTTGAGGGTTTTCATCACTGGAGTGGGTCCCATCTATCTAACCTCTCCACCATACTCAAACTCCTTTCGGAAGAGATCAGTGGGAGGCAGGGCGCTTCCATTGAGATAGTTTTTGGCCCATTTTGATGACAAAAGCCATCAACGCGACCTCCTACAGCAGCAGTTTAAGCACACTTAGGAGCAGATCCGTCTGGTGTTTGTGTGGAGTCCGGCAGGGCAGATTCAGTCTTGTTCATGCAGGGAAATTTGGGCAGACACTAGAGCGACCTCTCAGAGACAGATCTCATGCCTTTCTGATCACCAGAGCTCCCAGGGCAAGTTTTCCAGTGCATGTAGCGGTTGCTGCGTTTTTGTGTGTTCTTTTTGTAATCGGGCAGCGGTCATCCAGACGTCTTCCACCTTTGGAGCATATCATCCAGATCAGTCAATAAAAGAAGAGAACTAGAGTTCCCAGGGAAAGTTTGCCAGTGCATGTAGCTGCTACAACGTTTTTGTGTCTTTTGTAGTCCGACAACGGTCATCCAGACATCTGCCACATTGCGAGCATATATCAGGTTCCTTGCTTATTTATTCTTACAATTCAAGGTCAATTAGGACATAACATAATACATCTTCCTCATTTTCCTTCAATGTACTCTTAAAATTATCTTACAATTCAAGTGCTTCTTACCACTGGTGCTTTTACGTTTTCGTTGAATGAACTCAAGGAATCATATATTCTAAATCAATGTTATAAAGGATTTCATTTTCTATCATTTGAATAAACAATTCCTATATTCAATCTACACCTGTAAGGAGAATATTCAATCATTCATATTAAGCATTATGATTTCGTTATCCTCCCAATCATCACGAAGAAAAATTAGATGTCCTTTCCTCTATCCAACAACAAGCAAAGGAAGCTAGCTGATTCAAAACTGGAAATATCTAGACAATAGAAGTCAATTCATAAATTATTATTATATTCAAAAATTACTTTTTGGACAGTGGGAAGAATGTTCAGTGACAACCCCGATCAAACACATTATACACCAACAAATATCCTACTTGCTTCCACTCT
>JZKD02S1754992.1:43552-56647 GCA_000966675.3 Picea glauca
AAGAGGGAAAGCTAACATGCGCTAGCTTTCCTTAACGGTGGAATGATGTTGTTTGAGATGTGTTTGTGCTTTTGCAAGAGGGAAGTATCACATGTTCAAGCCTTACTCCATGCTAGAATGATGTTGTTCGAGATGTGCATGTGTTTGTGAAAGAGGGAACGCTAACACACGCTATCTTTTCCGCACAATGGAATGATGTTACTCAAGATGTTCTTGTGCCATTGGAAGACTGAAAGTTAGCATGCACTAGCTTTGCCTCATGGAGGAATGATGTTGTTCAAGATGCACTTGTGCTTGCGCAGGAGAGAAAGCTAGCACACGCTAGCTTTTCCCCACAGTGGAATGATCTTGTTCGAGATGTGTATATGCTTGTGTAAGAGGGAAAGCTAGCACGCGCTAGCTTTCCCCCATGGTAGGATGATGTTCGAGATGCGATTGTTCTTGTGCAAGAGGGAACGCTAGCATGCGCTAGCTTTAACCAACATTGGAATGATGCTGTTCGAGATGTGGTTGTGCTTGTGTAAGAGGGAAAGCTAGCATGCACTAGATTTCCCACATGGTAGAATGATGTTTCTTGAGATGAACTTGTGCTTATGAAAGAGGGAAATCTAACATGCGCTAGCTTTCCTTAATGGTGGAATGATGTTGTTTGAGATGTGCTTATGCTTGTGCAAAAGGGAAGTTTAGCATGTGCAAGCTTTCCTCCATGCTAGAATGATGTTGTTCGAGATATTCTTGTGTTTGTGAAAGAGGGAAAGCTAACACACACTAGATTTTCCCCACAATGGAATGATGTTATTCAAGATGTGCTTGTGCTTCTGCAAGACTGAAAGTTAGCATGCGCTAGTTTTACCCCATGGAGGAATGATGTTGTTCAAGATGCACTTGTGCTTGTGCAGGAGAGAAAGCTAGCACAGGCTAGCTTTCCCCCACAGTGGAATGATCTTGTTTGAGAAGGGGTTTTGCTTATGCAAGAGGGAGAGCTAACATGTGCTATATTTCCCTAATGGTGGAATGATGTTGTTTGAGATGTGTTTGTGCTAGTGCAAGAGGGAAGTATTGCATGTTCAAGCTTTACTCCATGCTAGAATGATGTTGTTCGAGATGTGCTTGTGTTTGTTAAAGAGGGAAAGCTAACACACGCTAGGTTTTCCCTACAATGGAATAATGTTATTCAAGATGTGTTTGTTCTTCTACAAGACTGAACGTTAGCATGCACTAGTTTTACCCCATGAAGGAATGATGTTGTTCGAGATGCACTTGTGTTTGTGCAATAGAGAAAGCCAACACACACTAGCTTTCCCCTACAGTGGAATGATCTTGTTTGAGATGTGTATATACTTGCGTAAGAGGGAAAGATAGCACATGCTAGCTTTCCCCCATGGTAGGATGATGGTCGAGATGCGCTTGTGCTTGTGCAAGAGAGAAAGCTAGCATGCGCTAGCTTTTCCCAACACTGGAATGATGTTGTTCAAAATGCACTTGTGCTTGTGTAAGAGGGAAAGATAGCACGTGCTATCTTTCCCCCATTATGGAATGATGTTGTTTGATATGCACTTTTGGTTATGCAAGAGGGAAAACTAACACGTGCTAGCTTTCCTTAATGGTGGACTGATGTTGTTTGAGATTTGATTGTTCTTGTGCAAGAGGGAAGTTTAGCATGTGCAAGAATTCCTCCATGCTAGAATGATGTTGTTGGAGATGTGCTTGGGTTTGTGAAAGAGGGAAAGCTATCACAGGGTATCTTTTCCCCACAATGGAATGATGTTATTCAATATGTGCTTGTGCTTCTGCAAGACTGAAAGTTAGCATGCACTAGTTTTACCCCACGGAGGAATGATTTTGTTTGAGATGTGCTTGTGCTTATGCAAGAGAGAAAGATAGCACATGCTAGATTTCCCCCACAGTAGAATGATCTTATTCGAGATGTGTATATGATTTTTTAAGAGACATGCCAGCTTTCCCCCATGGTAGGATGATGTTCGAGATGTACTTGTGCTTGTGCAAGAGGGAAAGCTAGCATGCACTAGCTTTCCCCAAAACTAAAATGATGTTGTTCGAGATGCGCTTGTGATTGTGTAAGAGGGAAAGCTAGCACGCGCTAGATTTTCCCCATGGTAGAATGATGTTGTTTGAGATGAACTTGTGCTTATGCAAGAGGGAAAGCTAACACGCGCTAGCTTTCCTTAGCGGTGGTATGATGTTGTTTCAGATGTGCTTGTGCTTGTGCAAAAAGGAAATTTAGCATGTGCAAGCTTTCCTCCATGCTAGAATGATGTTGTTCGATATGTTCTTGTGTTTGTGAAAGAGGTAAAGCTAGCACAGGCTATCTTTTCCCCATAATGGAATGATGTTATTCAAGATGTGCTTGGGCTTCTACAAGCCTGAAAGTTAGCATGCACCAGTTTTACCCCACAGAGGAATGATGTTGTTTGAGATGTGCTTGTGTAAGAGAGAAAGATAGCACATGCTAGCCTTACCCCACAGTGGAATGATCTTGTTTGAGATGTGTATATTGATGCAGGAGCATCGCCAGCACATCAAGCGAGCCAACGTGGAGGCGGAAGACAGCTGGACAAGCTGCAAGAAATTTTGAAAACACTTTGGGAATTGTTGCACGAGTCTTTAATGAAGCCATTTATGAAGGCGCACTTGTATATTGTAAATGGACCTTGAGCGGATATCTCTCGTCCTTAGGTAGATGAGGCATTTAAGATAGTTAATGTAAAGTAGATAGAATATTTAATTCTAGATTTGATATCTTTAGCGTCCGAGAGGGAAAACGAATATAGACACCCTCATTGTATCATTGTAACATATTGAGAATAGGAGCAAGAAGAGAAGAGAAAGCAGAGAACTGTGTGAAGAACACCCATGTACAGACATTTGAATTAATAGAAGAAGAATTGATTCAAATCCATGGTTTGTGTTGTTCCTCTGTGTATTGATATTATGCTCATGGATGTTTTGCTTCCTGTCATGCATTGCTTTTATATGTTGTGTATGTGATTTCATGGTGAAATTGAAGTCTGAAGGGAAGGAGAAATTAGTTTCAATTGTTTCTCTAATTTGAATCAGAGAATTCCTGCAAGGAGTGCAGTCGAATTGTCCGCAAGGAGTGCGTTGACAGAAGGGTTCAATTAGAGATAGCTTTTGTTCTCATTTCTTTGAAGGTGCAGTTAGGCACAGTGCTGTGCAAGGAGTGTGCAGGCCAAGGAAAAGTCTTAGAGTTGCAACTCTGAGCAAAGTATTAAAAGATTTTTGCTGTAGGAGTGCGCAGGATCGAGTGCCTTCAACACCTAGACGTTGTTGAAGATTTTCCACAAGGAGTGTGTGCAAGAAGTTCTCAGAAGGACTTGAGGAAGTTGAGAATTTGTTCAGGAGGAGCAGACCTTCGAATTCACCAAAGGAGAAGTGCAGGGAAGCTTCTATTGGAAGTCTGAAGGAAGCATCGTAGGTTGGCAAGCAGGAGCCAAGCCTTTGTGAAAGAAGCACTTGATTCATTGTGTAGAAATCATCCAAGGAAGGATAGATGGTCGAAATCCTTTGAGAAGATTTCGCGATATCCCAACGGGAGCTGGGAACCATCCAACATCAGGAACACATGGCAAGAGATCCCGAAGAGTCGTGAATCGAAAAATTTGGGGTTTCCGGAGACAAGATACTCGTTCATGTTCGAATCGTGATCCATGATTTCCCGATAGGATCAGAGCTGTCCAAAAGTAGGGACACGTGGCAGGAGATCCCGTAGAGTCGGGCATCGGGAGTTGGAAGCCTGAGGACTTGGTGTCGCGAGTAGCGAAGTCGCGATAGTGCGAAACTGCGAGATTGCAGAAGTCCCGATAAGGTGGGAGAAGGTCAGTGTTGACTAAGCCATCGGGAGTCGGGGATCCATGAGGGAAGTGGATCACGACCTCATAAGTGATGATTTCCTGATTCGTAACAGGGAGACCAAAGGAGAATTCTGTGGGTATTGAGAACTCCCGACAGAGGGCGGTTGAAGAACAATTCAGTTCTTCAAGCCTAAAAAAGGAGAAGGTTCTGTGGGAGAAGACGTGCCAAAGAGGGCACGGCTACATCAGAGTGGTATCATAGCGGGAACTACTTTTCTTTCTGTAGAAAAGAAGAAGGATACACCATGCCACCGAGGAGAGAAAGAAAGTCACCTGGTCCAGAGGACAGGGAGGTACGAGGAAGAGGTAGGCCAGCAGGAAATTCGGAAATGGAGAGTCAGATGAGAGATCTTCGAGCAAGACTCGAGAAGATGGAAACAACCCAGAGACACACAGTTAGTGCAGGGGATCTTAGTGATTCCGAGGATGAAATTGAGGCTTAACGCGAGGAGGAGGTTGCAGCCAAAGATGCATCAACTGAACGGTTGATAAAAGCTATCGCCAGAATGGGGGCGAAGGCGAAGATGGACATGCCAGTCTATGAGGGGAATTTGGATGTAGAAGAGATATTGGATAGGATCCGAGCTCTTGATAGATCGCTCTGAAAGAAGAGGAGAAGTTGAGACATAAGCAAGGTCAGCGAGGGAAAGGCAGAAGTCATCCCAGAGGCAAGACAATTGCCCAGGACAAATTCCAGAAGCCCAAGGAGGAATGGAAGAAACCTCAGGGTAGAGTAGAAAGAGGTGGTACCTCATAGAAAGGACCATACATTGAATAGAGAGGGCATCATAATGAGAAGAAGGGATATTATGCTGACGCAAACACTTTTCCTCATACCAGAGGTAGAGGAAGAGACCGAGGTGGAGTTATCACATGTTTCACATGTGGGAAGAATGGGCATAGGTCATTTGAGTGTCTAGAGAAAAAGAAGGACATCGGAGAAGCTCACATCACAGAAGCGTAGAGGTGAGATGTTGAGTCTGAAGGTACAGAAGGCAGGATGTCGCTGATGATGCGTACATTTCTCTTAACACCCGGAAAGGAGATGGAGGACTCAACACAAAGGACCAGACTGTTCAGGACAGCTTGTAAAACCAAGGATTGGGTATGCAAGGTTATCGTGGACAGTGGTAGCATAGATAATCTCATTTCAACCGAGATGGTGGAAAAGCTGGAGCTGGAGACAACTGATCACCCAAGTCCATACAAAGTTTCATGGCTACAGAAGGGACATCATGTGAGTGTCACTAAACAGTGTTTAGTTGAATTCAAGATAGGGGAGTATAATGACAAGGTACTCTGTGATGTCATTCCCATGGATGTTTTCCACTTATTACTGGGTGGACCATGGCAATATGACATAAATGTGGTTCATGATGGGAGGATGAACACATATACCCTGGAGAGAAATGGGAGGACATACAGATTACTTCCGACAAAGGATAAGGAAGTGAAACCGGAAGTGAGCAACACAATACTTCTCATGAGTGGGAAGGAACTTCTCGCAGAGATGGAGAAGAAAGAAGATCCATAATTATTTGTTGTCAGAAAGCTGAGGATTGTTCTGACTAGCACAAGAGTGGATGATCTACCAGATGAGATTCAGGAACTGCTGGAAGAGTTCACTGACATCATAGTGGACGAATTACCTCGTTCATTGCCACCGATGAGGAGTGTGAGTCACCATATAGACCTCATACCAGGAGCTAGTTTGCCAAACAAAGCCACATATAGGTTGACGCCGCAAGAAAATGAGGAGGTTAAGAGGCAGGCGCAGGAACTGTTAGATAAAGGACTGGTCAAGGAAAGTTTAAGTCCATGTGCTGTTCCGACAGTACTCAGTCTAAAGAAGGATGGGGGTTGGAGAATGTGCACCGATTCCAGAGTGATTAATAAAATAACCATTAGGTACAGGTTTCCATTGCCGAGAATGGATGATCTGATGGATTGCCTGAGTGGGGCAAAGTATTTTTCAAAGATTGATTTAAAGAGTGGACATCACCAGATTCGCATGAGGGAAGGCGACGAGTGGAAGACAGCCTTCAAAACCAACGAAGGACTGTATGAATGGCTAGTCATTCCATTTGGCTTGACGAATGCGCCAAGTACCTTTATGAGGTTGATGAATGAAGTCCCAAGGGAATTCATCAGGAAGTTTGTTGTCGTATATCTGGATGATATACTGATCTTCAGTAAGACAAAGGATGAACATCTGAAGCATTTGGCCATTGTGATGAGGAAGCTACAACAGGAGAAGCTGTTGGTCAACATGAAGAAGTGCTCATTCATGAAGATAGAGCTCATTTATTTGGGTTTTGTTATTTCGGTGAATGAGTTGAAGATGGATCCGGATAAAGTAGAAGTGATTAAGAATTGGCCATCACTGAGAAATGTATTCGAGGTGAGAAGTTTTCATGGACTGGCTAGTTTCTACCGAAAGTTCATCAGAAATTTCAGTGGGATTAGCGCAACGATGATGGACATAGTAAAAGGTGACATAAATATTTTCACTGGACAACAGAGGCTGAGAAAATCTTCAATCTGTTGAAGCAGAAGATCATGAAACAACCGGTGTTGGTATTTCTAGATTTCTAGAAGACATTTAAGGTGAAATTTGATGCAAGTGGGTATGCCATAGGAGCGGTCTTGAGTCAGGAAGACAGACCAGTTCCATATTTCAGCGAGAAGCTGGATGAGGCGAAACTGAAATAATCCACGTATGACAAAGAATTCTATGCTATCATACAGGCATTGAAGAAGTGGAGCCATTACTTGATCCTGAAAGAATTTGTATTGTACAGTGATAATCATGCATTACAGTTTGTGAGTCAATAAGAGAAGTTGAATCAGAAACATGCAAAATGGGTAAAGTATATGTAGAATTTTACATTTGTGATTAAACACATTTCGGGTACTTCTAACAAAGTGGTTGATGCTTTGAGCAGGAAATGTTTGTTGTTGCAGGAATTCCGAGACAAAACCTTGGGTTTTGAAAATATCAGGGACATGTATGCAGAAGATGCAGATTTTGGGGAAGCATATGAAGTAGCTGAGAATATAGTTCTCAGAGACAGAAGCCCATGGATAGATTACATGGTCCAGGAGGGATTGCTGTTCAGAGGCAATCAATTGTGTATTCCAAATTGTTCCATGAGGGAGAACCTGTTGAAAGAGAAGCATAGTGGTGGATTAGCAGGACACTTTGGCCATGAAAAAACATTCGCGAAGCTGAATGAGTCATATTTTTTTCCAGGGATGCGAGCATATGTCAAAATATTTGTTGACAGATGTAGAGTTTACCAGCATTCGAAGGGGAGAAAGCAGAATGCGGGTTTTTATCAACCATTGCCCATACCAGAGAGGCCATGGGAGGACATAAGCATGAATTTTGTATTGGGTTTGCCGAGGACACAAAGAGGTGTTGATTCCATCTTTGTGGTCATGGACAGGTTTTCAAAGATGGTGCATTTCATTCCATGCCAGAAGACCAGCGATGCAACACACATCGCGAATTTGTTTTTCAAGGAGGTCATTCGACTTCATGGATTGCCGAAAAGTATTGTTTCGGACAAGGACACAAAATTCATAGGGAATTTTTGGAGGACGTTATGGAAGAATATAGGAACTAACTTGGAATTTAGTTCTACTTATCATCCTCAGATAGATGGACAAACGGAAGTAGTCAATAGAAGTCTGGGAGACTTGCTGAGAATCTTGGTGACAGAGCACCACAACAGCTGGGATTAGACATTACCACAGGCAGAGTTTGCATACAAAGATTCAGTGAATCAGAGCACAGGTAAAATTCCATTTCAGGTTGTATATGGGGTACATCCAAGAGGAGTTTTTGAACTCAGGGAGTTAGAACCAACTGCTACTAGCAGCGCTAGTGCAGAAGAATTTGCTAAGGCGATGAAAGAAATTCACAGCAGGGTGAAGTAGCGACTGATAGATTCAAATCTAGAGTATAAACGCAGAGAAGATTAGCATCGGAGACAACTTCAGTTTGAAGTTGGTGATTTAGTTCTAGCACACTTGAGGAAGGAAAGGTTCCCAAGGGGAACATACAACAAGCTCAAGATGAAGAAAATCGGGCCATGTCGGGTCCTGAAGAAATTCGGAGAGAATGCCTATGAAATTGAATTGTCGGATGGCATCGGGATATCTCCAACATTCAATGTCTCATACTTATATCCATATAAGGATGAGGAAGCAGGAGATGGAAGGGATGAACAGCCAGAAGTCCAGTGGAAAAAGAAAATGCCAATTGCAGAAGAGCCACAGATGGAATGCATACTGGACAAGAGAGTGGGTAAGAAGACTAGGAGAAAAGAATACTTTGAGTATCTGGTCAAGTGGAAGAATCATCCAATGGAAGAATCATCCAGTGGAAGATGCTAGTTGGGAGACAGAAGCGGAGATACAAAAGCATGGACATACCATGTAGGAGATCATGGATAGGAGCCCATGAATTTTTTTAAGACGAGGAGTATGATGCAGGAGCATCGCCAGCACATCAAGTGAGCTAGCGTGGAGGAGGAAGACAGCTGGACAAGCCGCATGAAATTTTGAAAACACTTTGGGAATTGTTGCATGAGTCTTTAATGAAGCCATTTATGAAGGCACACTTTTATATGGTAAATGGACCTTGAGCGGATAGCTCTTGTCCTTAGGTAGATGAGGCATTTAAGATAGTTAATGTAAAGTAGATAGAATATTTAATTCTAGATTTGATAGCTTTAGTGTCCGAGAGGGAAAATGAATATAGACACCCTCATTGTATCATTGTAACATATTGAGAATAGGAGAAAGAAGAGAAGAGCATGCAGAGAACTGTGTGAAGAACACCCATGTACAGACATTTGAATTAATAGAAGAAGAATTGATTCAAATCCATGGTTTGTGTTGTTCCTCTGTGTATTGATATTATGCTCATGAATGTTTTGCTTCCTGTCATGCATTGTTTTTATATGCTGTGTATGTGATTTCATGGTGAACTTGAAGTTTGAAGGGAAGGAGAAATTAGTTTCAATTGTTTCTCTAATTTGAATCAGAGAATTCCTGCAAGGAGTGTAGTCGAATTGTTCGCAAGGAGTGCGTTGAAAGAAGGGTTCAATTAGAGATAGCTTTTGTTCCCATTTCTTCAAAGGTGTAGTTAGGCACAATGCCGTGCAAGGAGTGTGTAGGCCAAGGAAAAGTCTCAGAGTTGCGACTCTAAGCAAAGTATTAAAATATTTCTGCTGCAGGAGTGCACAGGGTTGAGTGCCTTCAACACCTAGACGTTGTTGAAGATTTGCCACAAGGAGTGCACGCAAGAAGTTCTCAGAAGGACTTGAGGAAGTTGAGAATTTGTTCAGGAGGAGTAGACCTTCGAATTCACCAAAGGAGAAGTGTAGGGAAGCTTCTATTGGAAGTATGAAGGAAGCATCGTAGGCTGGCAAGCAGGAGCCAAGCCTTTGTGAAAGAAGCACTCGATTCATTGTGAAAAAATCATCCAAGGAAGGATAGATGGTCGAAATCCTTTGAGAAGATTTCGCGATATCCCAACGGGAGCTGGGAACCATCCAACAACTGGAACACATGGCAAGAGATCCCGAAGAGTCGTGAATCAAAAAACAGGGTTTTCGGAGACAAGAGACTCGTGCATGTTGGAATCGTGATCCGCGATTTCTCGATAGGATCAGAGCCGTCCAACAACAGGGACATGTGGCAGGAGATCCCGCAGAGTCGGGCATCGAGAGTTGGAAGCCTGAGGACTTGGCGTCGCGAGTAGTGAAGTCACGATAGTGTGAAACTGTGAGATTGCAGAAGTCCCGATAAGGTGGGAGAAGGTCAGCGTTGACTAAGCCATCGGGAGTCCGGGATCCGTGAGGGAAGTGGATCACGATAGCGCAAGTGTTGATTTCCTGACGAGAGGAATTCCCGATAAGAGCAAGGAACACATGGGTGAATATCCATCGGGGTTTGGGAATTTGTGAGACCCGATCCCGTGAGTTCAAGACTCGCGATCTTGCGAGTGCCAATTTCCCGATTTGAAGTAGGGAGCTCATAAGAGGCATTATGTAGGTATTGAGAAATCCCGATAAGGGAGTTGAAGAGCATTTTATCTCTTCGGGCCATTGAATGAGAAGGTCCTGTGGGAGAAGACGTTCCAGAGAGGGCGGAACTGCATCATATATGCTCGTGTAAGAGACATGCTATCTTTCCCCCATGGTAGGATGATGTTCAAGATGTGCTTGTGCTTGTGCAAGAGGGAAAGCTAGCATGCACTAGCTTTCCCCAACAATGGAATGATGTTGTTCAAAATGCGCTTGTGCTTGTGTATGAGGGAAAGATAACATATGCTAACTTTCCCCCATTGTGGAATGATGTTGTTCAATATGCACTTGTACTTATGCAAGAGGGAAAACTAGCACGCGCTAGCTTTCCTTAATGGTGGACTGATGTTGTTTGAGATTTGATTGTGCTTGTGCAAGAGGGAAGCTTAGCATGTGGAAGCATTCCTCCATGCTAGAATGATGTTGTTGGAGATGTGCTTGTGTTTTTGAAAAAGGGAAAGCTAGCACAGGGTAGATTTTCCCCACAATGGAGTGATGTTATTCGAGATGCACTTGTGCTTAAGCAAGAGGGAAAGATAACACGTGCTAGATTTCCTTAATGGTGGAATGATGTTGTTTGAGATGTGTTTGTGCTTGTGCAAGAGGGAAGTATCGCATGTTCAAGCTTTACTCGATGCTAGAATGATGTTGTTTGAGATGTGCTTGTGTTTGTGAAAGAGGGAAAGCTAACACATGCTATCTTTTCCCCACAATGGAATGATGTTATTCAAGATGTGCTTGTGCCTCTACAAGACTGAAATTTATCATGCATTAGTTTTACCCCAAGAAGGAATGATGTTGTTCGAGATGCGCTTTTTTTTGTGCAATAGAGAAATCTAGGACATGCTAGCTTTCCCCCACATTGGAATGATCTTATTCGAGATGTCTATATACTTGTGTAAGAGGGAAAGCTAGCACATGTTATCTTTCCCCCATGGTAGGATGATGTTCGAGATGTTCTTGTGCTTGTGCAAGTGGGAAAGATAGAATGCGCTAGCTTTCCCCAACACAAGAATGATGTTGATCAAAATGCACTTGTTCTTGTGTAAGAGGGAAAGATAGAATGTGCTAGCTTTCCCCCATTGTGGAATGATGTTGTTCGATATGAATTTGTGCTTATGCAAGAGGGAAAACTAACCTGCGCTAGCTTTCCTTAATAGTGGACTGAAATTGTTTGAGATTTGATTGTTTTTGTGCAAGAGGGAAGTTTAACATGTGCAAGCATTCCTCCAGGCTAGAATGTTGTTGTTGGAGATGTGCTTCTGGTTGTGAAATAGGGAAAGCTAGAACAAGGTATATTTTCTCCACAATGGAATAATGTTATTCAAGATGTGCTTGTACTTCTCCAAGACTGAAAGTTAGCATGCACTAGTTTTACCCCATGGAGGAATGATGTTGTTCAAGATGCGCTTGTGCTTGTGCAAGAGAGAAAGCTAGCACACACTATATTTCCCCCACAGTGGAATTATCTTGTTCGAGATGTGTATATGCTTGTGTAAGAGACATGCTACCTTTCTCTCATGGTAGGATGATGTTCGACATGCGCATGTGCTTGTGCAAGAGGGAAAGCTAACATGCGCTAGATTTCCCCAAAACTGGAATGATGCTGTTCGACATGCGCTTGTGCTTGTGTAAGAGGGAAAGCTAGCATGCGCTAGATTTTCCCCATGGTAGAATGATGTTGTTCGAGATGAATTTGTGCTTATGCAAGAGGGAAAGATAACACACGCTAGATTTCCTTAACGGTGGAATGATGTTGTTTGAGATGTGCTTGTGCTTGTGCTTGTGTAAGAGGGGAGTTTATCATTTGCAAGATTTCCTCCATGCTAGAATGAGGTTTTTCGAGATGTGCTTGTGTTTGTGAAAGAGAGAAATCTAGCACATGCTAGATTTTCCCCACAATGGAATGATGTTAATCAAGATGTGCTTGTGCTTCTGCAAGACTGAAAGTTAGCATGCACTAGTTTTAACCCACAGAGGAATGATGTTGTTTGAGATGTGCTTGTACTTGTGCAAGAGAGAAAGCTAGCACACACTAGCTTTCCCCCATAGTGGAATGATCTTTTTTGAGATGTGTATATTCTTGTGTAAGAGGGAAAGATAGCACGCACTAGATTTTCTCCATGGTAGGATGATGTTCGAGATGCAGAACACTGGAATGATGTTGTTTGAGATGTGCTTGTGCTTGTGTAAGAGGGAAGGCTAGCACACACTAGCTTTACCCCATGGTGGAATGATGTTGTTCGAGATGCACTTGTGATTCCGTAATAGGGAAAGCTAACACCCGCTAGGTTTCCTTACTGGTGGAATGATGTTATTCGAGATGTGCTTGTGCTTGTGCGAGAGGGAAGTTTAGCATGTGAAAGCTTTCCTCCATGCTAGAATGATGTTGTTCGAGATGTGCTTTTGTTTGTGAAAGAGGGAAAGCTAGCGCAGGATAGATTTTACCCACAATGGAATGATATTATTCAAGATGTGCTTGTGCTTCTACAAGACTGAAAGTTAGCATGCAATAGTTTTACCCCACAGAGGAATGATGTTGTTCAAGATGAGCTTGTGCTTGTGCAAGAGAGAAATATTTCACACGCTAGCCTTCCCCCACAGTGGAATGATCTTGTTCAAGATGTGTATATGCTTGTGTAAGAGGTAAAGCTAGCACACACTAGCTTTTCCCCATGGTAGGATGATGTTCGAGATGGACAACACTAGAATGATGTTGTTTGAGATGCGCTTGTGCTTGTGTAAGAGAGAAAGATAGTAGGCTCTAGCTTTACACCATGGTGGAATGATGTTGTTCGAGATGAACTTGTGCTTATGCAAGAGGGAAAGCTAACACACGCTAGCTTTCCTTAATGGTGGAATGATGTTGTTTGAGATGTGCTTGTGCTTGTGCCTGTGCAAGAGGGAATTTTAGCATGTTCAAGCTTTCCTCCATGCTGGAATGATGTTGTTCGAGATGTGCTTGTGTTTGTGAAAGAGGAAAAGCTATCACACACTAGCTTTTCCCCACAATGGAATGATGTTATTCAATATGTTCTTGTGCTTCTGCAAGACTGAAAGTTAGCATGCACTGGTTTTACCCCATGGAGGAATGATGTTGTTTG
>JZKD02S1754992.1:75362-85528 GCA_000966675.3 Picea glauca
TTTAGTTTACGCCCTTATGTTTATTTTTGTAGGATCTTTACTTAGGGCTTATCAGAATTTTATCTTTGAGATGTTTTAATTTTAGGTTTAGATTGAACTAGGTGACAATTCATTAGGGGAGTCGTTTTAAGAATTTTATCAGGCGTTAAGGTCTTAGGGTCATCTAGGTAGTCTCATAATCATCATCAATGCGACGTGCCCTTCAGGACGCACTACGTGCTCCAAGGGTGCCACTCGCCTCATTTTATTTTGTTGCGTGACGTGCCCTTCAGGATGCACCACGTGCTCCAAGGGTGCCACTCGCTGACTTGTATTTCTTTGCGCGACGTTGCCTTCAGGATGCACCACGTGCTCCAAGGGTGCCACTCGCTGACTTGACGGATTGGTAGACATCTATAACCCCTAGAGTCAACACTCCGCCAGGTGAACTTGTGGGAGACTAAGGGCTCTAAGGAATAAGGCCCCTGCCTTATTACATGCCCCTTCAAATCTTCGTGAGCGACTGTCACAGTCTTCCCTCACGGCATCGTGGATCCTCTCGAACTAGGTAATCATTAACCTACAGTTCGAGCCACGGCGGTAGTGCTAGTAGGCTGTGGCAGGGCTGTTGTCCACACCTCTCCCTCAATCTCTCTGGAAATAATGCGTGGCCCCTTTATTCCATATGTGAGTCTGGTCAGCAAGATATTGTCAGCCTGCATCATCAACCATCATGTGAGAACATGTCAACAACATATCATCAAATCAATAAATATCATGGTAAATACATCAACTCAAATATCACACCCTGACTCAATCCCGAGTCCAAGGGTTTCGTCGATGCCTCTGCATCCTCCAGGTCAAAAACCCTGCACACTCAAATAAACTGAGTTAATAGCACCTGTATATAACAATAGAAAAACATCCTGTCATCTATCATAATGCCTCATCATCAAGGATAAATGTATTAATATCAGAAAGGTCCAGATCACTTGCGAGAAAGTGTCCTCAAAGAATAAGTTTTGTAAGTGCGCAAGAGCAGGATGTTACATACACCCCCTCTTGGTCTAAACTTCGTCCCGAACTTTCTCAGTATGAATGCCGAAATAAATGTACCACAATATCATAAATACCACAATATCATAAGTCTATCTATAAAAAAAAAATGGAAATTGTTGGCGCATATCATATGCATCCTCCCAGGTCGCCGAGTGCGGACTATAACTGTCCCACTGGACCTTGACCTGATCTACTGTTCGACGTCATAACTGTCAAATGCGATGATCTAAAATGCGGACTGGATCAGCCATGAGCACTCCCTCGTCCGATACCTGCAAGGAACTCATGTCAATCACGTGTGTAGGATCACTAATAAAATGTCTCAAAACTGATACATGAAAAACATCGTGCATACGCCTCAAAGAATCAGGCAAGGCTAGTCGATAGGCCATGGGCCCCTTTCTCTCCACAATATCGAAAGGTCCCATGAACCTAGGAGAGAGTTTAGGTCCCTTTCCAAACTTGATCGAACTCTTATGCAGTTTAACCCGCAAGAAGACTCGATCGCCGATCTCATAACTACAGTCGACACGGTGCGCATCGACATAACTCTTCTGTCGATCTTGTGCTTCTTTTATCCTTTGTCTTATGGTTTGCATTTGCTCTTCCATTTCTTGGATCACTTCTGGTCCCACCAGGACCCTATCCTCAAGACAATCCCAACTCAAGGGTATCCGACACAGTCGCCCATAAAGAAACTCAAAAGGTGTCATTTTAATGGTGCTCTGATAACTGTTGTTATAAGCGAACTCTACTAGAGGCAAAAATTCCTCCCAACGTTTTTGTTGGTCCATCACATACATGCGCAACATGTCTTCCAAGGTTTGGTTCATACGTTCTGTCTGTTCGTCCGTCTCTGGGTGATACGCAGTACTAAAATTAAGTTGGGTTCCCAAGGACTCTTGGAAACTCGTCCAAAATCGTCCGATAAACACCAATCCTCGATCGGATATGATCTTCTTAGGCCCGCCATGCAGCCTCACAATATCACTGATGAAAACTCTCGCTTTGTCAGGTGCCTGATACGTCATACACACTGGAATAAAGTGAGCACTCTTTGTCATAGTGTCTACTACTACAAAAATCGAGTCGTGTCTCCTTGCCGTCAGTGGAAATCCAACAATAAAATCCATCGAAATGACTTCCCATTTCGATTGTGGAATGGCATGTGGTTGAAGTAATCCCTTCGGGTGTCTATGTTCAGCCTTTACCTACTGACACTCGAGACATATAGCCACAAATTTGACTATGTCGGCCTTCATTCCTTTCCAGAAGAACAAGGGCTTAAGGTCTTCCCTCATCTTCGTAACTCCCATGAGAGCCATGTAAACTGCTCTATGAGCCTCGCTCAGGATCAACATCCTCAATTCGTCGTTTGGCGGTACATAAATCCAACCTCTAAACCTCAATAAACCATTGCTATCAAATGAATATCCCTCAAATCGTGGTACCATCATAGTGTTTTGTCCGATAAAATCCTCGACTTCTTTGTACCAGTCATCATCATGCTATAAAGTGAGAATCTTCTCACGTAGATTCGTTTGAAGAGGAAACACTAAAAAGATGCGTGGCCTCCGACTCAAAGCATCCGCCACTCGGTTCACTGTTCCCTTTATGTAAGTAATCTCGAAGTCGTACTCGCTAAGCAATTCTGACCAACGCCGTTGTCACGCGTTCAGGTCGCTTTGCGTAAAAATGTGTTGTAATCCACAATGATCAGTCCTTAATTCAAATTTTCATCCAACTAGGTAGTGTCTCCATACCTTTAAGGCATATACAATGGATAATAACTCCAAATCATGCGTCATGTAGTTTTCCTCATGCCTTCTTAATTTCCTCAAAATGTAAGCAATCACTCGTCCGTCTTGCATCAAGACTCCACCTAAACCTTCTTTGGATGCGTCACTGCATACCAAGAAGTCTACGTCCATGTCAGGGACCTTTAGTATTGGCCCTGTTGTCAACAACTCCTTAATCCTCTGAAATGCTTCCGCGCATTTCTCGGTCCAAACAAACTTCTTGTTTTTCTTCTGCAATTTCGTGATCGGACTGGCTATCTTTGAAAATCCCTTAACAAACCGTCGATAGTATCCGGCTAAACCCATAAAGCTACGCACTTCTGTGACATTCGTCGGCACATGCCATTCCATAATAGCCTCAACCTTGGCTAGATCCACGGTGATACCTTCGCCGGAGATGACATGCCCTAAGTAGTGAATCCTTGATTGATAAAAAGAGCATTTGGACAGCTTCCCATATAATTTGCGCTCTCGCAAACACTGTAGTACCGAGCACAAGTGCTCGTCATGCTCCTCCGTCGTCCGAGAGTATATCAAAATATCGTCAATGAATACTTGGACAAACTTGTCCAAGTACTCGCGGAACACCCCGTTCATCAAGCTCATAAATACCCCTGGGGCGTTTGTCAGTCCAAACGCTAAAACAATAAATTTGTAATGTCCAAATCTTGTCTTAAAAGCGGTCTTAGGGACATCATCCTCCTTGATCCGTAACTGGTGATACCCTGATCGCAAATCGATCTTAGCGAACACCGTCGCACCCTTCATTTGATCAAACAGATCGTCAATTCTTGGTAAGGGGTACTGATTCTTGATCGTAGCCTTGTTCAGTTGACGATAGTCAATGCAAAGCCTCCACGATCCGTCCTTCTTCTGAATGAAATAACGGGTGCACCCCACAGTGAGACACTAGGACGTATTAGTCCTAGGTCCAACAACTCCTTCAGTTTCATTTTTAACTCTTGCAACTCCGGGGTCGACATCCGATAAGGCGTTCTCGCTATCGGTTTAGTCCCTGGTTTCAGGTCTATAGTAAACTCCAATTCTCTTTTTGGCGGCATCCCAGGAAAATCCTATGGAAATACGTCCGCAAACTTCTTCACCACCGGAAGGTGTTCTATACCTTCTGCTACTCCCTTTTCGTTTAGCGCAAGGATCGCATAAATCTTGCACCCCTTGCGAATACTCTTCCGTAACTGTAAGGAAGAGACGAACCTCAGGGATATTCCGTGGTTCCGTCCTCCTATCACACGTCTCTGTCCTTCATCATCGACTAAGCTCAACTATTTCATCTTACAGTTGAGTATCGCCTCATGCGATTCCAACCAATCCATGTCGATCACAACGTCATAAGATCCTAAGATCGTGACGTACAGGTTGACCCTCGTGAAAAAATTTCCCAGGTTAAGGGCATAGCCCGTAACCTTTCCTCCGACCTTTTGTTTGGATCCTGAAGCCATCTCCACGAAGCTAAACTCATCCTGTTTGACTGCCTTGACCTTAATCTTTTTTAGCGCTGCACCAAAAATGAAACTCTCAGTAGCTCCTGGGTCTATCAAAATACTAAGGGTCTGGTCAGTGACAGTACTTGTCGTCTCGAGCACAGTCGACTAGTGCTCTTCCTAGTGGTCATTCACCACTTCATGAATCCGATGGGCCTTGCCCATATCTCCCACTGTAGTAGGTCTGGCTAATTCAGACACCCTGGTCCTCTCCACAGGACAGTCGCACTAGTAGTGTGTCTCCCCACACATCCAACACCCCTTCTTCAGCCCAGTAGTCCTGGTACCCGAAGTAGAAGATGACTGCCCACCGGCCTGAAACCCTGGTCTATTCTGCTGAACAGGCCTAAACTACTGCTGCTGCGGGCGACGTTGCTGCTGTTGTTGTGGTCCTCAATAAGGTGTCCACTGCTGAGGCAGCGGTCGTCGTGGTGTAGCAAAAGTGGATCCCCTTTGGAAGCCATGATACCCCTGCGTATGTCTCGCTGGTGTCTGCTACTACGGCGTACCCGATGAACCCTGTCCTGCAGGTCTCACTGGAGTCCTGGTCTGACCCCCGCTAATAAGCTCCTCCTCTTCTATGAGGGCCTTTTGGACAACGTCGTGCAAGGTTTGAGGCATCAATATCCTAACCTTCGCACGCAGGCTACCGTTAAGGCTAAACACGAACCTCTTGACCTTGAGCTTCTCAGTGTTCAGGTGCAGAGCATACCTGAGCAGCTCCATAAAACATGCCTCGTATTCGAGCACTGTATGACCTCCCTGTCGTAATGCGTTGAACTCATTGAGCTGACGCTCAATGAATTCCTCTGAAAGATACCTCTCTCGAAACCGTTCCTCGAACAATTCCCATGACACATCTTCGACGGCCATGTTCAGCTGCGGTAGGAGCGTCTTCCACCATAGAAGAGCACTCCCCTTTAGTTGAAACACCGCCATGCGGACCTTCATGTTGGAGGTATAATCGCGAAGTGCGAAGCACATCGCCATATTCTCCAACCATGCCTCAGCGGCTGCGCCGTCCGGGGCACCAAAGAACTCGGGAAATTTTACCTTCTCGAGTTCATGGTGAATGCTACCCGTAACGGCCGGTGCGCGTGGTGGAACCTCAGCAGGTGTCGGTGCCTTGGACTCATCTCTATCCAATCTGCTGATCAGCACCTTGGACATGCGCTGGAAGGATCTCATCATCCCCACAACATCAGCATCTACGATCTACTCCTATCCAAGGACCTGCTCGCCTCGCTGGGGGTTAGACCCCTCAGGCGTGGATGATGCTGGAGGCATCACGCCTCCTCCCCTAGCACCCCATCGTCTACCTCCACGATGTCCTCTAACCATGATTACCTGCACACACACAATCAACTCGATCAGCAGCAGAATAATCACATAATCATGTCAACGGAAGTCGTAGCGAATCCCAGGTCGCGGGTCGAACTGGCTCTGATACCATATGTGGCGAACCTCCTCGTTACGACAACCATTCTAGTAACAGGTGCAATTTTTTTTTTTCTTTAAGGTGTGTGCGCACGTGTAGAAGTAACAACACACTTAACTATACAACGCCACTCGACAACCAACAAGATGCAACCACGAAGTTCAACATAAGAAGACTGAAGGCACTCAATGAGAAACTGCAAAAAAATACGACCATAGGCAGACAACGCACAACACAAACATTAAGACATACTGGGGCGCACAGTAAGGACATAGAGGGAAGAATCCAGGGTGTTAGGGTTACTATTTCTTCACAGGAAAGCAAGGCGTTTAGTCTTATGTCTTCTCGAAAGAAGATTAGACAGGCTCTTGGCCGACTGCTCAGGCAGAAACTAGTAACCCATCCTAGAACAATATGCAAGAAAGATGAACAAAACAAGACAACCCCGACATATTACAATGACAACAATAAATAAACGCCCCTAGACATGAGCCGTACAACTAGCAGCCAGGTGCAGAAAATGACAACATGTGTTAAGTACAGTACAGTCACAGATGGAAGAATCCAACAGTAGAGTTTACTATTTCTTCATAGAAAAGCAGGGCTTTTAGTCTTATGTCTTCTCGAAAGAAGATTAGATAGGCTCCTCGCTGACTGCTCAGGCAGAAACTAGTAATCTCCATCAAGTGTGTTTCAAGAGTGGAAACCCTGCCTTTAAAGGGCCCAAGACTCTTGATACGTCACTGGATTCCTTATACAAAAGAATCACACACATAGACATGACTCCTAAGGCTATCCGGGGGTGACTATATCCCGCCCGACATATGACCAAGCAACCAACTGAATACTATCAAGTGCAACATAAACAAGAAGGACGACTACGTCCTTTACAGATGGCGCGTGACAAGAGGACTCCGACCATGACACCCAAGTTCAACATTAATCAAATGAATCAACAACCCTCATTTACTAACTCCGCGTAGTTTATTGTACGTAAATCTAGGACATTCCACAAGTATGTCTTATCAATATCGATAGATTACACTAACCTCACAATAAGATAACCATATCATTTCATCGCTAATTACTATAACATTGAAATAAATTATGGTCATACATTCAACTCTAACCGTGCAATTTTTATATGGTACGAGCAACACAATTTCATAATTCAAACAATATATTACCATTACGGAATTTATAAGCAATTACTCAATGACAATGTATGTCGCACATTCTTCCTTTACCTATTGCAAGTCCATAAGCTTTAACATCAGACCTTACATCCATTAATCATTCCGATCACCCTAATATTTTTCGCCTTAGCTTGGCCCAAGCATTAACCTAACAATCCATTGCCCTTCCCTTCAATATGTTCTATTGAATTAAAATTCATCAACCCAACATTTCATTACACTACATTATTCGATATTTACCCTAACAATGCTACCTTATAAAGCCATGATTATTAACAATACTACTATCAACACCATATTACTTTTGCAAAAATCACTTTAACAATTATTACAACTTTCAACAGTATTACCTTGCATGAATGATATATCTAACGTACAACAATACTACTATTTAACAATAATTGACAATACTACTATCAATACCATATTTAACAATGTTTAACAATATATTACCAATATATTTAACAATGTATTTAACAATAATTAACAATATATTTAACAATATATTCAAAAATATTTAACAACATATTTAACAATATGTACCATATTTAACAATACTACTACCAACACCATATTACTTTCACAAAATCACCTTAACGATTATTACAACTTACATACAGGACAACGAATTGAAACCTTGCAATTAAATAATAACCAGATTACATCCTGGAGATTATCAATGAATTAAATGGCACTAACTTTACCACAATACCATATCAACATTCCGATTTATAATAATAAGACTTGCTATATGATAATGATCACTGCACTTTTTGTAGGTTACCAATGCAATACACTTTAATAACACTCCCTAAGACATTCCGACCTTTCTCCTTATACAAAATGATTCTTACAATCAATAAATTTCGGCTCATGAGGTTTAATGCGAACACTATTTGATTTAAATTAAGAATAAAATTACCATCAACGATAGGGTATAACAAGGGCCTGCAAAGGTAACTAAACTAACATATCTAAATCACAAAGGAGGTAATCAACAAAAATACCCAAAGAATATAAAATTATAATCTGCGTCTATAACACGGATCTGGGACTGGTGCGCATATCAGCGGTCGGTTACATAGATCAGCAGGGTCGCCGAATGGACAGAATCCAGGAAAATGCATCAGAATTCAGTCAGTTGGTAAATGGATAGTTCCAGTAAAATCAAGATTTGTAAAGGCCAATTACACAGAATTGTGGGAAGAAAAAGTCAACTTGGATCGACCCCAAATTTGTAGCCACGTAACCCTTCTACGAGAGGCCATGCGGAGAGAAAAATAAGGCAGAAATTAGATTGACGCATGCCCCAAAAAATGCAAGGTAATGATGCCAGTTCTGAAGGAGAAACACAGACTCAAAACATAAGGGTCATAAAGCCAGTAAAATGCAGCTCATTCACGCATTAAAGCTCAGATCAAATGCCCAAATACATCAGTAAAACGCAGGTCATTCACACCTTTATAACTTAGATCAACACACCCAAATACATCAATAAAACGCAGGTCATTCACGCATTTAAACTCAGATCAAAATGCCCAAGACATCAATGGCAAAAACGCCCAATATCAGATACTAAAATACCCAGGAACAGTTACCAAACGCCCATTGTATATGCTCAATGACCCATGTAGGAATTTGCTCACTATGGGTGATAAATACTCCCCCATACAAGAATGGTTTACGGTATCAATGAAAACGCACAACCTAAGAAGGCTCACGGTTTATAAATAAATCGCCCACCGTAATTAATAAAAACGACCAAGGTAAGAATTTCTCACAGTGTAATAAAAACGCCCCAAACACAAGAATTTCCCATGCTATAAAATGAAAATGCCCAAATATATTCCAGGAAGATGCAGACCATTAAAACAATAAAACGTAGAGAAAAAATGAATAGCCAGATCATAAACGAATTGCCCACTGTAATCAAGAGAATGCCTAATAAATACAAATCGAAAAATTAAGAAACCCAATTTGTTAACGATTTAACCCAACAAAAATTTCAGAACTACGACGCAGTAATCAATCCTAACGAATTTGCCGAACGAGTGGTTCAACATGACATCAGAAACATTTTAACACTAAACATTTATAAACGAAATTGCCAGAAACGAGTTTTTCAGCATGACATCAGAAACATTTTAACACTAACCATTTATAAATGATTTCACCAGAAATAAAATCATGTCGTTGCCACTCACCCTCTTTGGAAGACGTCCCGCGCTCCGTGCTGCGTCCGCTCGTCGACAGCAGAAAACTCACCGGTACCTCCTAGCCAATTTCTAGGGGTACTCTGCTTCCCCCTTAGCCCCCTGAGCCGCAAAGGGGCCACACAAGAACCAAATATAAGACTAGCTTCTCAGCTCACCTCCACGGCTGAGCTACCACTCCAACACAACTGAGATAAACCCAACTCCTCACAAGCAATCTGTCAAGCCACAATTTGGCAGCGTAACGTTACGCTAACCGTTCCTCCTTTCTTCCTTCTTTTCCCCTTCTTTTATAGAAATTTGAGACCCACCCACTTTCCTAAATCATTATTTAATTAATTTTTAATGACAAACCTCTAAACATTCTCTGTCATCCAAGTGTCACTCATCCCCCAAGTTTCTCCAAATTAAATTTCTTTAATTTAAATAAAAGACTCATTTCCCTCACTACCCCTAAAGTCGCTCCTAAAATTACTCCTAGGTTTCCTAGATCCCCTCTCATGCTTTTAATAACTTTCCTAAAATGAAGTTGTTGATTTTTAGTAATTCCTTAATTGTTGATTCCTTTTAGCTTTTTACCCTAGGTCTCTTACTTTCCATTATTAAGTTTCCTTTATTACAAGTTTCCTCATTTCTATTTTTTTATTTCTCTCTTGTTTTATTTTTATTATTATTATATATATATATTTTTTATTATTTTATTTTTATTTTTAAAACCCAAAAAGATAAAGGCACTCATTAAACCTTTCATTGTATTTCTAAAATCCTAACTTTCATACTCCCACACTTTAATTAGTTTATTTCTTCTTATCATTTAAAAACCATGGGTTTCAATTACTTTATCTCCCTCATTACTCTACCCCCGCTTAAATTAAGAAGACTTTAACTAACACATAGGAGGGTTTTAGTTTACGCCCTTATGTTTATTTTTGTAGGATCTTTACTTAGGGCTTATCAGAATTTTATCTTTGAGATGTTTT
>JZKD02S1754992.1:85538-111557 GCA_000966675.3 Picea glauca
GAGTGATCCTTTGGTGACCTTCCACACCTTATCTCTAAATATGGATATACAACCTTCACTTGCCAACTTTCCCGTTGAAATTAGACTTTTCCTTAGATATGGAACATGTATTACTTCTTTCAACAACCATTGGTTTCCATTCCTTTTCTTTATTTTTACCTTTCAGATTCCAACAATTTTCCATGTTGTATGATCACCCAAATGAACCTATCCAAAATCACCTTGAACATAATCTAGAAAATTTTTCCTATGGGGTGTGGCATGAAATGAAGCCCCTGAATATACTACCCAAGACTTAGAAATATTATCTACATAAAGAATCAAAGCATCTTGTAACACATCACCTTTTACATTTGCTTCCTATTTTTTCTCCTGATGTCCATCTCTTTGTTTCTTTGGAGCTCTGCAATATTTTTTTTAGATGTCCTTTCTTCCCTTAATTCCAACACTCTATCTTTCCCAGTCTGGATTTAGATCTTCCCTTCCTATAATTCCCACGGTTCCCTCATACATTTCCTCTATCCTTTTGTCTTCCCCTGTTGTCCATGTTTAATGCACTAACTGATGTCTCACCTGTGCTTTTCCATTGAATTTCCTCTCTAGGGATAACACCAACAACATCTTCAAATTCTAATGTGTTTGAACCAGAGACAGATTTACTTACAGCCATGACCAAGCCATTCCAACTTTTTGGCAATGAGAAAAAAATTTGAAGAAATCTAAACTCATCATAAAAATCCACTTTTATAGAACTTAGTTGATTAGTAATTGTATTAAATTCATTTAAATGATCTGTAACAGACCCACCTTCTGACATCTTCATATTAAATAATATTTTCATTAGAAATACCTTTTTGGATGTCAAGGGTTTTCCAATCAGTTTAGCCAATGTGTCCATCATCTCTTGTGTTGTATTTTCTTTCAAAATATTGAAAGCCACTGATGCTTCCTGGCTTAGTCATATCGTTCCCAGTTCTTTTATGTCAAGAACCTCCCATTCTTCGTCCTTCATGGCCGTTGAATTCTTTTTTATTCCACCCAATGGTAGGAATAAATCCTGTTAGCAATCTGTAATTTGCCCAAGTCTGTGTAGGCAGTCACAGAGGTAACATCAAACCTCTTGGAGTCCCGAATCTATCCCTCCAAGACTCAGAGAGGGATATCTTTGTCTGGTCTAGATTTGTTTGTGATAGGTTTTAATCTAGTTATGATAACACATGATTTGTTTTGATTGATTGACAATTTGTTGGGTGTTGGCTTTAGGTTTGGGCTTCAAAGATCATACTTGAAAATATATAATGGGGCAATATAGGCACACACTTTATCACTTTGGGTTTGTCATTGAGTATATGGGAGAAAGAGAGGGTTTCAAAATGAGCATGGTCTCATGAATTCATTTATGTCATAAGAAAATGAACATAAATGTGAAGCTTCTCCAAAACAGGGCATTGAAGTAATGAATTTTGTTTATCAACTAATAAATAAATCACATGAAACATGGAAATGTAATGTAAATACACAATACATTCAAACATATGATCACAGAAGAAGAAAATTGCTAAAGCACATACCACAACAATCCCAAAATAGTAGCTGCAAATTCTGTCTATTAGTTCCAACCAATTTTTCTTATACAATAGTATTCTCAAAGTTCAATTCCACGGAATACAACCCCCCATTTAACACATTTAAAGTACAAAAAATTATATAAAATACTCTCCCCCAGGCTCAGGAGGTCGAAATCAATAACCTGTCAAAAGATAGGAACAAATCCATGAAATGTTTGAATTGTCTGCCATGAAAGGTGGAAAAAACCACTGAAAATAGCGGTCAACTCAAATTCGTGTGTCTCCACAAACATGATAGCTTTAAAAAAATTGAAATATTTTATTGTATATGAGAATGTCCTGAAAACAAACCTCTTTTGGTTTTTCCAAATTCAACTTCAACTCTCCCAAACTGCCACTGAAAAACCATGACAAGATCAGGAAAACTAGAAACCTGAAAAATGGTGCTCAAAGATGGATTTGATTCTCCCAATTCCTGATACCTGTGAAAAATATGAGAGCGATTATTGTTATTCATCCCGTTGCAGAGAAAAACCTCTCTCTATTTCTCAAAAATCATTCTTTTTTTCCCAGAATCATCCTTGGAAGACAAGTGGTCAAACATGGAAGAAACAATTTTGATTTTTGAGGAAAGCAGTTTTGGAGGGGGATAGTGGTATCCAAGACCCCCTCCTTCGGTGGTAAGTGGTATTATGGGGGGGGAGTCTGGTAGAACTTGGTGGTGAAAAGTTTCTAGGGGTAAACCACTTTTCCCAGACCCCCCCTGTTAAAGTTAGGATGGTCTGGGGGAGTCCAGAAAATATTACGGGCATCGATTTTAAATTTTGGGATGTGTGTGTAAGGTGCATGTTTTTGTTTTTTATTTTATTTTTTTTATTTATTACGTTTATTTAATTTAAACTTTATTTTATTTTTATTTAACTTTTGTTTTATAAATGTTTTACGTGTTTTTTGTTTTCATTTTTGTTTTATATACTTTTTAATTGTTTCATATTGTTTTTATTACATTTTATATAGTTTTTATTTTTTATATTTATTTTTATATGTTTTTAATGTTTTAATTATTTTAAATTTTAATTTTTTTTATGTTTATATGTTGTTTTATATTTATTTTATTAAATGGTTTAATTTTTTTAATTTAATTATTTAATTAATTATGGTTTATTAGTTACAAACTTAGGGGTTCATTAAGTATTGATTAATTAGTAATTAATTTAATATTAACAAGCCTAACCTAGTTTTATTAATCTAACTACACTAATCTAACTAAATTAACATTATTATGCTAATTAGTGTTTAAAAATGTCACTAACCATTTATTGTTAACCTGATGTTTTTTATCCTAAGATTGTTTATTCATGTAGCGATGAAAACGGTGAAGGGGTGAAAAAATGGAGGGCGATGGCATAAAGGGTGCAATGGGGTGATGAAGGATCGAGCGAAATGGATGGAGGGAGAAGTGAAATCAACCGAGCCCAGCAAACCAAATGTCTTCATTACAAGAGCAATGCCAAATAGATAGCTGAATAATCAAGTCACCTATGATTATAGGACCCCAACATAGGATCCACTTAGGGATGGTTGCTCTTTCAAGAGGTGACAAGAACCATAGAACTCTGAACACCTAGACGGGTGCCTTATCCATTGTGCCATGGAGTCAATGAAACTACAATCTTCTAACTAACTCAAATTAAACTGAACAATGAACTATACACTATCAGCTACAAACTCTATTGGAAACGACACACTGCTGAAAAAGATGCTCAAATGAATGAGCTTATTCAAACTACTACCTACCCTACACTGTTGATAATTTTTTTGTTCTAAATGACACAATAATTCCAGTGCAACTAGTCAAGCAACTATTGTAATAACTCTGCTCTTTCACTCCTTTTAACTAGTATCAAAAATAGAACTTGCATGGGCAACATAGAGTGATTTCCAGCCTGATATTCACAACACAAAGCCTTGGGATTGTGGAAAATCACAAAAACTTTAGGTATCAATGGGCATTCTGAAAAGAATATCTCCTCCATATAGACAACTATAGGATCATGAAAAAAACGACTTATCTCCTGATATTCAAATTTATCCATTTTAAGACCACAACTTGATAATACACATATGCCATTTGTATCATTATGCAAATTCTAATTTGTTAGTATATTTTCTAATGAACTTTGAGAAGAAGTTGTTTCTGAATCAAACCATGAAAATGACTGTCTAACCATGTCTATATTGTAAATTCTTTCAAGTCCATAATTGACACATGAAACATGATCTTGACAACACAGGTGATCCAACAATTCAGCTATTGGATCCTGAAGAGACTGACATGACTACTACATTGATTCAAATGAAATTTCTTGACTTTGTATGTATTTATCCTTCAACATCTGTTCAAGAGTCTCCTTCAAAAGTTGAAATGAATTAAAGACTAATGGTACAGATTTATATTCCACTAATTCAATTTTTTTTTCAGGCTCTGAACTTTCATTTGGAATTTGAAAGTTAAGGGAAATTAGTGGTTGTAATCCTGGATCTAAAACAACTTCCATGTCATCAATGACATCCTTAACTAATTCATTAGAATATTCTACATATTCACTATTTACAACTTGTTTATAATTTTCTCTCAGAAATCGAAATGAAGAGAAACATAAGGGTAAATTCTTTCCACTTACTATGAATTTTTCCACTTTTTGCTCATTGTTGTCATAATTTCTATGCATAGGATGACTTTCATGTTTGAATTGCAATTGATCTTCTTCCTGCCAAAAATATGTTGTTGATTGATTTGGAAAATCCATCTTGATGTCATCCTCATAGTATTAATTGTGCTTGGGTAGATAATCCATTAATGAAATGTCATCAAACATACACATCATATCAGTTGATGGCTCTTCTACAAGCTGATTTACAGTTTCATCTTTGACTACATTGTGAATCGAATACATGAAACAATCATTTTCCAATCCATGATACCAAGGATGAGCTGCAAAGTGTTTGGGAACAATTACCCTTTCTTTCTCTATAACCAGTGAAACATGATGCCCTTGAACAACAATTTCATTTCCCATCATGACTTTCTGCATCATTTCTTTCATTGCGTTGGCCAGAATGTCCAGTTTATCTTCTGAAGATTTCAGTTGCTCCTTTGTTATTTTCTTCCTTTCTTTTGCCTTAATCTTTGACCTTTTGATCAACAAATTTTCTTCCACACTAATTGCACTATATTTCATCTCCTTGAGTGTAGTAGTGTTCCTTTCTCTTAGTTGAAATGCCATCTCCGGATCAAAGGTATCTAGGTAGTGTAAAAGAGCTAAACTAGGGGGAGTCTTTATCTCAACAAGCATTGAATTGTAAACTTGGTTGAATTTTGCTCAAACATGTTGCACTATTTCTCATGGTTGTCATTTCAAATGATCATACTCTTATATAATGAGTAAAATATTTCTCTTGATCTCCCATTTATAAAGGAAGATTTTTACAAACTGTTGAAGATTGGGAATGCTTTTAGCTGGAAAAAATTGAAACATTCCTTAGCTCTACCTTGCAAAGATAAAATAAAAAGCCTAATGCAGACATCATCTTCCTCAACCTCAAAAAGGTAAAGATAATTTTCAAAACCTTGTATGTGTTTTTCAGATGTGATATTACTATGTTCTCCATCAAATCTGGGAAGATGTTTGTAATAATTGGTAGAGAAATCATGGAGTATAAGAGGTAATACAAGAGGCTTGTATCTATCTGGAATATATACAGGTGTAGGAGTATCTATAGAGATTGTAAATATTGGCTTGATCTCTTGAGCTCCTCAGTTTGAATTTGGTCAACATGAGTTTCAACAATATGATCTTGGACAGGTTCACAAAAAGGGATGAAATAATTAAAAATAAAACCAATTATGTCTTGTGTACAATTCCAACTTGCATACCTGGTCTTTTGAGATTGTCTTGTCATGTTTCAAGTTCTTCCTCTAATGGATTCTTTGAAACTAATTGGAGTTTATTGGAGTCACCAGATGGATGATTCAACCTTATTTTGTTTGATCATTTTCCACCATCAGTAATTAGATCTGGAACTTGATACACTTTTCTAAGGAACATTCCCCATTATGGTCGCCACTATGTTAGCACTCTGTAATTTTCCCAAGGCCATGGAGGCAGTCACAGAGGTAACATAAAACCACTTCGATTCCTGGATCTATCCCTCTAAGACTCATATAGGGCTCTCCTTGTCTGATCTAGCTTTGTTTATGATAGATTTTAGGCTAGTTATGATAGTACATGATTTGTTTTGATTGATTGAGGGTTTGTTGGGTGTTGGATTTAGGTTTGGGCTTCAATGATCATAAGTGAAAATATATAATGGGGCAACCTAGGCACACACTTTAGCACTTTGGGTTTGTAATTGTGTATATTGGAGAAAGAAAGGGTTTCCAAATGAGCATGGTCTCATGAATTCGTTTATATCAGAAGAAAATGAACATAAATGTGAAGCTTCTCCAAAACAAAGCATTGAAGTAATGAATTTTGTTTATCACCTAAGAAATAAATCGCATGAAACATGGAAATGTAGTGGAAAGGAACAATAGATTCAAACATATGATCACAAAAGAAAAACATTGCTAAAGAATATACCACAGGAATCCAAAAATGGTAGCTGCAAATTATGTCTATTAGTTCCAGCCAAATTTTCTTATACAATAGTAGTCTCAAAGTTCAATTCCAAAACATCAACCCCCCCCCTTTAAAAAGATTAAAGTACACAAATTTATATAAAAGAATATCCCTTAGGCTCAGGAGGTCGAAATCGACAACCTGGCCAAAGATAGGAACAAATCCCTAAAATTTTGGAATTGTCTACCATGAAAGGTGGGCCAAACTACTGAAAATAGGGGTCAACACGGACTCTTATATCTCCAAAAATATGGAAAATATGAAAAAAATGAAAGAGATTATTTTATATGAGCCTATCCCGAGAAAAAACCTCTTTCTTTTTTTCCAAATTCAACTTAATCTCTCCAAAACAACCACCACAAAAACATGACAAAACCAGGAAAACTGGAAACCTGAAAAATGGTGCTCAGCGATGGATTTTATTCTCCCAATTCCTGGTACCTGTGAAAACAATGAGAGAGGTTATTGTTCTTCATCCCGTTATGTAGAAACATCTCTCACTGTTTCTCGAAAATCCTTCTGGTTTTCCTGGAATAGTTGTTGGAAGACAGGTGGTCAAACATGGAAAAATGGTTTTGATTTTTGGGGAAAGCGGTTTTGGAGGCGCATAGTGGTATCTTGGACCCCCCCTAGAGTGGTAAGTTGTATTAGGTGGGGGGGTCCGGTAGCACTTGGTGGTGACAAGTGTTCAGGGGAAAATCACTTTTCCCGAACCCCTCCCCCGCCCCTCATTAAAATTAGGATGGTCGGGGGGGTCTGGAAAATATTATGGGCGTCAATTTTAATTTTTTGGATGTGTGCATAAGGTGCACGTTTTTGTTTTTTGTTTGATTTGTCTTATATGTTTCTTGTTTTTTAAACTTTGTTTTATTAATGTTTTAAATGTTTTTTGTTTTCGTTTTTGTTTTACACATTTTCTAATTGTTTCATAATGTTTTTATTATGTTTTATTATGTTTTTGTTTATTATATGTATTTTTATATGTTTTTAATGTTTTAATTAATTCAAATTTTAAATTGTTTTATATTTATATGTTGTTTTATTAAATAGTTTTATTTTTCAATTTAATTAATTAATTAATTATGGTTTATTAGTTACAAACTTAGGGTTTCATTAATTAATAATTAATTATTGATTAATTAGTAGTTAATTTATTATTAGAAAGCCTAACCTAGTTTTATTAATCTAAATAAACTAATCTAATTAAATTAACATTATTATGCTAATTAGTGTTAAAAAATGTCACTAACCATTTATTATTAACCTAATGTTTTTTATCCTAAGCTTGTTTATTCATGTAGGGATGAAAATGGTGGAGGGGTGAAAAAATGGAGGGCAAGGGCATTAAGGGTGCAACAGGGTGATGAAGGATCAAGAGAAATGGATGGAGGGAGAAGTGAAATCAACCAAGCCTAGCATGACAAATGTCTTTGTTATGAGAGAAATGCCAGATAGATATCTGAAGAATCAAGTCACTTATGATTATAGGACCCCAACAAATCCTTTTGATATAAATAATCTTCCATCTACATCTTCCATAACTGGTAGGTTTGGCCATTAAATTTATCGACCCTAAACTTTGCATCTTCTTCCATTGCCCCCACTCGAACCAGGAACCATCTTTTCCTATGAGTTACCTTTCGCTCTGATACTAGTTGTAAGAAAAATAGGATCATAGAGCAATAAAATAAAAACAAATGCGAAAATAAAACACAGAAGATACACAATACAATAGAGACATAGATATATGTATTTCACCTAGTGTGGGCTACGTCCACCAGAGAAATTTCCAGGTCCTTCCTTTTTATTATCCAACAAGTGAAGAGATACAACCTACAATACACCCGTTGTAACTTCCTCTTCTTTCTCTCACAGTATCCTCTCTCATAATACAATATTCACAATGATACATAACTACAATACATTTCCCTCATAAAAGAGGTTTTCCTTTTAGGGAAAAAACTCTAACATAACTTCTACGGTCAGATCTATAACCTTATAATGAAAAATCCATATTTACTATGAAATTACAATATACATTTACAAGGCAATTTTTTCTTCTGGGGCCCACTTGCCCCCAGACCCCCCATTCAGGGGCATCTCCCCCCCAGACCTCACAGGGGAGAAAGCTCCCCATGCAATTCTCTCATGTGGAGGGGTGTACAATCTTCTAGGGTGTAAAGTATTCATGGGATATAAAAATGGTTGAAAACAAAAAACCTCTGAATAAGGAAGATAATCATGCTCCCCAACCAACAGTGTGTGTGTGTGTGTGTGTGTGTGTGAGAGAGAGAGAGAGAGAGAGAGAGAGAGAGAGAGATTCATGGTACTTTTCCACAATATGTAGTGAATGAGGGAAAACATGTCACAAGTGAGATCTGAACGTAGGTGTTGAGGATAATGACTTCTCCTCTTAACCACCCAAGACAAACCCAATTGACTTAAGTGGTTAAGAGGAGAAGTTGTTATCCTTACTACCTAGATTCAAATATTACTTGTGACATGTTTTACCTCATTTAATGATTGATGTGGAAATGTAGCATCAATTCGACTATCTCTTAAATTCTTGAGAATAAGATGAGATGCTTCCAAACATTCTAGAGCCAAGGTTTAACTCAATTAGTTGATTAATAAATTTTATGTTTATTGAGCCAAGGTTTAACTCAATTAGTTGATTAATAAACTTTATGTTTATTGTAAAATATTAATAAGGAAAATTTTGATTAATAAACTTTATGTTTATTTTAAAAGATTAATAAGGAAAATTTTGATTAATAAACTTTATGTTTATTTTAAAAGATTAATAAGGAAAAGGTAGCATAAAGAGGTAACTAAAATACACAAATCAATTAAAACGGACCTATAAAGAGTTATTACAAAGTTATGGGAAGTCATCACCTCATAACTTTATTTCATTTCGCTTAAACAAATTGAATAGTGTGTTGGGCTCTGAAATTTAACTTACACTATTAATTATAATAATGTGGTGAGCCCTAAAGTTCACTGAGTTGACATTTTCCTTTTAACACAAAATACATTTTGAACTTCCCATGTTCTATAAATAAAACGTTTCATGCTATTATTTATTTTTTAAAGTTTAGTTATAGAGTTGACATTTTCCTATTTTCCTTTTTACATAAAAGACATTTTGAACTTCCCGTGTTTTATAAATGAAACGTTTCATGTTATTATTTATTTTTCTAAATACTTGAAATAAAAAGTTAATGGAATGAGCATACAAGTATAATAAAGTTCTAATCTACACCTTAATTGTAATCTACTATGATAACTTGTTAAAATTTAAATGTTATTATAACACCTTAATTGCAATCTATGAGGATTAAATAATGGTTATAAGTAAGAATACTTTCCATGAATACAAAGTTTAACGCATAATAGAGCTATATTAAATTTTGATTATTTTAACTATAATTTAATAAAATTCTCACATGTTGTTGATGATGATGATGATTAACATCCACTAAGATTGAATTGGTCTATCAGACCTTAAGAGGATAAGTGATTACTTGTGTTTCTTTAGAATTTTGTTTATGTACTTGAAAAACATTAAGAGAAGTTTTTCAACATCACCATACTTTTGTTGAGTTAAGAGGTTAGGAAGGTTGGTAGTGTGACAAATATTTTGAAAATGAGATCTAATATGGGTATAGGCTGGACAATCTAAGAAAAAGTGATTTTCATCTTCAACCTTCTTAGTATCACAAAGGTGACACACTATTTCATCCCATGGCATTTTAGGAATTGTCCAACGCCCAATTTCACTATGGATCTCATGAGAATTTGTTCTTATCTTAGCAATGCTTTTTTTTTCTTTACACTTGGAAAAACAAATAGATAATTTTTATCTTCTATATTAGGGTTGAATACATCCTAACAATGCCTTGATTTTATTTTTTCCTCTAACTCTTTATCACACCACATCTTCTCCTTAAATTTTTATATGGCGTTTTTTTTAATAGCATCTTTATTCTGCAAAATGGTGTCTTCCATGATTCCCCAATAGTTTATCCAAGACCGGACATATTTATGTCATCCTCGCTTGAGTCGATGGTGGTTGTGACTCAATTTTGAAGAAATTTTAGGAAGCCTCTTGTCTTCCATGTTCCTTAAATTGTTCTTATACATTAGGTATCTAGTCATAGCCACGCTCTCAATGGAGGAGATGCTTGTTTCTAAGAAGAGGATGGGATAGGGCATATTTCCTTTAATTTTGAGATTAGAGGTTATAAGATTCTTTTGTATTTGCACTATCTTTCTCCAGAATTCACACAAGATACTACAGATGTTGATTAATTGTGTTAGTTTCCATTGATGTCAACACTTGAAGAAAGTCTAGTAGCAAATTTCGGTAGCAAAAAGGTTTGGGTAATGGACCCAAATTTAATTTTGTTTGATGGATAATGGTATGAGTTTTGAAATATTTGCAGGTAAGACTATTCTATATGGATAGTACATGCCATGAAATTTCCAGTTGTATGCGGAACGTCACATAACTCCTCACGGTTAGAGACTTATGGCCATCTGAAGTTGGAGAACCCTCATGAGTCACCTAGAAGCCCCGTAAACTCAAAGTGTTTGCAAAAGAAATTATTTAAATAATAAATTTAATGGAGAACTCCCTAAAATAAGGAAAGTGGGATGTTACATGAAATTATAAATAAGAGGCAAGAATATCTCATTTAATCACACTTGATTATCATTGAATATCTATTTTTGTGAAAGGTTATTTGGTAAGGTATTGTTAATAGAGAAAAATTACTACAGAAAAAGTGCAGCAGGAAAAGTGCGACAAAAAAAGTGAGACAAAAAAATCACTACAAAAAAATTGGGGCAGAAAATCATGGAAGATAAAGTGTGGTAGAAAATTCATGGTAGAAAAAAGTGCGGTAGAAAAATCATCACAGAAAAAGTGCGACAGAAAAATCATGACAAAAAAATCACGGCAGAAAAATTGCGGCAAACAAATCGCGGAAACGAAATGGTTGGGCTCTATTTATGAGAGATACAGAACATCTTGTTTGAGTTATGTTTTGTGATCTAGGGTTTAACTCTTGAGGTGGTATTGGATGTTCAGTATTGCTGCATATATCAAATTTTTTTAGGGATACAATTGGTATTTTGTTGATGGTATTTGGCAAATGGGTATTGGTCTTTTGGTTGTGATATGTTGTTGAATTTGTTGGTTTAGGTTGAAGCTACATAACAGTGAGGTTGTGGCACATGGTTTGATGTAAGGGTTTATCGTATTTGGTTATGGGTAGTGTTATGTATTTGTAGATACTTTTGATGGTTATATTGGTATATGTACTTGGTGTATGGTTGAGGTACATGGTTGATACAAGTGGTTGATGAGTTGGCACACACATGAGGTGTATACTTGATGATGTTGGTACATCTTTATGAGTCATAGTTGATGTGTATTTGATGCATGATTGGTACATATTTGGTGCATGGTTGATGGTACAGGTTGAGGTATAGGTTGGTGCATGGTTGATGCACTTGTTTATGGTACATGTTGGCACAAGTTATTGGTACAAGTTGTTACAGTTTGATTACATATTGATTGGTACATGTTTACAATAGTATATCTTATAGTGATATTGTGATAGTGGTTCCATCATTCTACTTCTATCTCAGGGCGGTTGGACAGGTCAATGACAGGTGGTTGTAGCCACATTCCGGTTGTAGCTAGAGAACATAGGGGGTTGTAGCCTCCTTCTGGTTGTAGCCATATAATTGGGGAGTTGGAGCTTCCCTCAAGTTGTATCCTGAGAAACTAGGGGGTTGGAGCCTCCTTCTAGTTGTAGCTAGAAAACAAAGGAAGTTAGTGCTTCCAATGAATGTAATTCTTCAAGACATATAAGAAAAAACATTATGTGGTTTTCTCCTGCTTTGGGTTTCCACGTAAAAACACGGGCGCACTGTGTATGTGTATGGTTTCTCATTTGTTCATTGTTTATTTACTCTGCAATTATTGGATGATAATGCTACATTGATATAACACTTGCATTATATGGTTGAAAAGGTTTATATTTCTCTATTATTGATTCACGCCCCTTCTCAGTAATCCAACAATTGGTATCAGAGTAGGTTCCTTTAGAAATTAGTTTAACCACTGAAAGGTAGATCATGGAAAGAAAGAACATGTATAAAAATGGAATACCACAATTTGATGGACAAAAGTATGGATTTTGGAGCAGAAGAATGAAAACATATATACAGGCTCAGGGATTTGAAATTTGGCAATCAGTTGTAGATGGATACAAAGAACCAACAGTTCCACCGAAAAATGAAAGAACAATGAAACTCGGGAAAAATAATTCCAAAGCCACAAATTCACTTATGAATGGTCTTTGTGAATCATTAAACACCAAAGTTATACATTGTAAATCTGCTAAAGAGATTTGGGACAAGCTCCAAGATATTTATGAAGAAGATTCAAAATTCAAAGTAGCAAATCTTCAAACTTACATAGGTCAGTTCAAACAACTAAAGATGAAGGAAGATGAGAATATCACAACTTACTTCTTACGAGTCGATGAAACAATAAATGAAATCATAGAATTGGGAGACGAAATTAAATAATCAGTAATTGTTCAAAAGGTACTAAAATATCTTTCTATGAGATTTGATCTTAAGATATCAACACTAGAATAAAGAGAAGATCTAGACTCAATAAGCATGGACAAACTACATGGAATCTTCACAGCATATGAAATGAGAAATGAACAAAAAAATCTAGATGTAAAAGAAGCAACTTTCAAAGCATCCAAAAGGCCAAAGAAAAAGGGAAAGAAAAAATAAAAAGAACATAGTAGCAGTAGTGACATCTCGAAAGATGATAAATAAATGACCAACTTTGTTAAAAGATTGAATAAGGTAACCAATGGCAGATATACAGGTCAGTTTCCATTAATTTTTTTTAATTTTGATGGTATTGTTCATTTTGATAACAAATGTCTTGATAAGAAAAATAAGAGGAATGATGAAGATTACTCAAATAGAAAACAAACAAACAAAGGAAAAAGAACCACAAAGAAATATTTCAAGAAAATCTTATGCACCAAGGAATACATCTCCTCATTAGATGAAGATGAAGTCAGTGATAGTGAGATAGAAAGAGTTTTATTCATGGAAGTAGAAGACTCTGACAAAGAAGACACTGAAGAAGAATATGAAGAGGCAGAAGTTGAATACCAAGAACAATTGTTGTGTTCCATAGAAGTTATGATAAGAAAGAATAATAAAAACAAGAAGCTACAAGTGGAACTAGACAAGAAATAAGACACTCAGGAACTAGAAGCACTCAAAGAAAAACTAGAAGAAAGAGATAAGATCATTGGAAATTTGGAATCAGAGATTGTCACATTAAGAAAGGATCTTGAAAAGAAAAATATGCAGAATAGCTCAAAAGATTTGGATGACATTATCAACAGTAAAAAACCTCATCATGACAAGTCTAGACTTGGATACAATCAGACAGAAAAAGGATCAAGATCTAAAACAATAGAACAAGAAACATATCCAAAAATCTATGCAGAAACAATCAAATGAGATAGGAAGATCTACAAGGAAGATTATAAGGACACTCCTACACCAAGAATATTCAAATTTCAGAATCAACAACTGACAAATACGCCTCAAGAAGAAGAAGGATTCATAAGAGAAAATCCATTCAGAAGATATTCAACTCCCACATATCAAACTATCTTTTTTTCTTTATGTTATGCATGTAATAATTTTTGACATAAAGCTATGAATTGCAGAGCTAACATCAGGAACATAAACAACTTTGAAAGTCATACACAAAAGGGTTATTCAATAAGGCCTAGTGAAACACAGAGAAGAAGTTACAACAAGTTTGAATCATTGAGAACTGAAGTGGAATGCTACAAGTGTAACAACTTTGGACACATGGCCAAACATTGCAGAGTGATAGTTCCTTCTATAGAACCACAACAAAATAACAACAATCACAGACAAGAATCTCAAAAGAGAACATGGATAAGAAAGCAGAAGCAGTATAACAATGAAGAATGCACATTGTCTCTACAAGCCAAGCAGAAGAAACGTGGTTGGTATGTTGACAATGGATGTTCAAAACACATACTAAGTGATAAAGACAAGTTTCTTACATTAAGAAAGGAAAGAGATGGATCAGTCTCCTTCAGAAATGATGATTCAACTAAAATCATTGGAAAAGGCACAGTCATAATTGGAAACAAGAATACCAAGGAAAAAAATGTTCTACTAGTAGAAGATATGAAACATAATCTTCTAAGTGTGAGTCAAATGTGTGACCAAGGTCATAAAGTTACTTTTGATTTACAAAAGTGCGAGATAAGAAAAGAAGGTTCATGAAAATTGATTGCAACAGCTGCAAGAACTTCAAGCAACATATATGTACTAAGTGAAATTGGAAATGAAAAGTGTTTTATAGGAAAGGAAGATGAAAGTTGGCTATGGCACAAAAGAATGGGTCGCATACACTTTTATAGCCTTGTAAAAGTCAACAAAAATGAAGAAGTTATAGAAATGCCCCAGATTACGAAACCAACCAACATTGTATACAAGCATTTTCAACAAGGAAAACAAACAAAGACCAAGTTTAAATCAAAAGAATATTCAATGACAAGACCACTGGAAATTGTGCATATTGATCTAATTGGACCAACTACAACAAAGGGTTGAAAATGTGAGAAATACTTTATGTTATTAATTTATGATTATACAAGAATGACTGCAGTTTTATTTATCATGAATAAGTCAGAAGCTTTTGAAAACTTCAAGGTCTACAAAGAAATGGTTGAAAATGAAATGAATTCAAAAATCAAATGTTTGAGATTTGATAATGGAGGAGAGTTGACTTCAAATGAATTTATGGACTACTACAGCAGGCATGGAATAAAAAGACAATTCTTCATTGCTAGGACACCTCAACATAATGGAGTTGTTGAAATAAAGAACATGACAGTACACGAAATGGCTCAAACAATGTTAATGGATTCCAAATTTACAGATATATTTTGGACACATGTAGTGCATACAACATTTTACATTCAAAATAGAGTAATTCTTAGAAAAACTACTGACAAAACTCCCTATGAGTTATGGAAAGGAAGACTAACAAATGTGAAGCACTTCAAAGTATTTGGAAGCAAATGCTACATCAAAAGAGAAGATGATAGAATGGCAAAGTTTGACTCTCGTGTGGACAAAGAAGTACTTTTTGGTTACTCAAGTACAACGTAAGCATACAAGTGTTACAATTTGAGGTTGAAAAAAGTTGTGGAAAGAATCAATGTAACAATTGATGAAATAGGTGGACGAAAATTTAAGGAAGAAGAAAATGAATCAATGGAACAAATTTACGAAGAAGAAGTAGAAGGGGAAGATGAAGAGGATCAAATAGAAGTACAAGAGAAATTTCAACAAGTTCCTCCAAAGACACCTAGCAAACGAGTATAGAAGAATCATCCTTTAGATCAGATTATCAAAAACCATGATGCAGGAGTTGAGACTAGAAGAAGCATCTATTCAGCAGAACAAACACACCTAGCACTCTCATCTACAATTGAACCAAACATTTTTTAAGAGACCAACAAGGATGAATTTTTGAATAAGTCCATGGATGAAGAATTGGATCAAATAGAGAATAATGACACTTGGGAATTGGTTCCAAGACCAAAGAAAAATAATGTGATTGGCACAAAGTGGGTATTCAAAAATAAATTAAACAAAGATGGATAAGTTACAAGGAACAAATATATATTGGTATTTAAAGGATGCACACAGGTTGAAGGAATCGACTTTGAAGAGACATTTTGCTCCAGTTTCCAGAATGGAAGAAATATGATTTCTCCTATCTTATGCATTCTCCAAGAATATTAAAATGTATCCGATGGACGTGAAATCAACTTTTTTGAATAGGGAACTTGAAGAAGAAGTCTACATTGAACAACCAGAAGGATTTTTGTTGTCATAGAATGCATATTATTCGTGTAAATTGAAGAAGCCTTTGTATGGTCTAAAACAGTCAACTAGAGCATGGTACTCTAGACTGGATAAATATCTACAATAGGTAGGGTTCAGAAAAGGAAGTGCAGAAAACAACCTCTACATCAAGGTAACTCAAGATAGTATTTTATTAATTGAAGTTTATGTTGATGATATTATTTTTGGAAGTATTGATTATAGGTTAATACATAAATTTGCAAAGGATATGCATAATGAATTTGAAATTTCATCACTGGGAGAACTATCCTTCTTTTTGGGTATTTAGATACGTCAAGGAAACCAAGGAATTTTTATTTCTCAAACTAAGTATATCAGAGAAATGCTAAAGAGGTTCATAATGGAATATTGAAAACCATTTACCAGTCCTATGAAAACCAGTTGCAAGTTGAGAAAATATATTGATTCAAAGTCTATAGACCAAAGGCAATACACGTCAATGATTGGTATCTTACTATATGTGACAACATCTAGAATAGATGTAATGCAGGAAGTTGGCCAGGTGGCACAATTTCAAACAACACCAAAGGAATCACATGTGTTAGCAGTGAAGAGTATTTTCAGATATTTCAAAGGAACAGAAGAGTGTGGATTATGGTATCCAAAAGGAAAGGATCTATCACATATTTTCTACATAGATGCAGATTGGGAAAGTTGCATTGATGACCGATGAAGCACCAGTGGAGCAACGTTCTACTTGGGTGAGTGTTTAGTATCATGGTTAAGCAAGAAAAAATCATCGATATCCTTATCTACAGCCGAGGCAGAGTATATTGATGTAGCATCATGTTGTACACGGGATCTATGGATGAAACAAACTCTGACAGATATATAGGTTGAGAATGATGAGCCCATTCCAATCTATTGTGATAATACAAGCACCATCAGTATCTCAAAGAACCTGATGATGCACTCCAAGATGAAGAACATTCCAATCAAGTATCACTTTCTACGGGAATAGGTTGCAGAGAAGAACATCAGAGTTGAATATGTGGGAACAAAAGAACAAGTGGAAGATATATTTACAAAATCACTTCCAAGAGAAGCCTTTGAGTATCTTCACCAAAGACTCGAAGTAATTTTTACTCCAAAATGAATGCTTATCTTATATGTCTTATATTTACACGAGGAAGCACCATAAAGAGAAAAATTCAGGTTGGGAGATCAGTTTTAGGAAGAGTTTAGTCATGGGGAGCATCCCTGGATGGAAAGATACATTTTCCATTGATGACAAAGGGGGAGATATTTATCAGATGGAAAGATAGAATTGCTTGGAGAAAGAGCATAGAGGCATGGTTCCATGGGGAGCGATGGTAACAAGGGGAGCATGAGTGATATGACTTTAGTATTTCATCATGGTATTGTCATCAATGCCAAAGGGGGATATTGATGATTAATTGGGTTAGTTTCCATTGATGTCAACCCTTGAAGAAAATCCAATATAAAATTCTGATAGCACAAAGGTTTGGGTAATGGAGCCAAGTTTGTTTGATGGATAGTGTAATGAGTTCTGATATTTTTTTAGGTAAGACTATTCTAGATAGATATTATATGTCATGCCATTTCTGGTGGTATGTAGAACGTCACATAACTTCTCATGGTTAGAGAGTTATGGCCATGTAAAGTTGGAGAACCCTCATGAGTCATCTAGAAGCCCCAAAAAGTGAAAGTGTTTGCAAAAAAAATTATTTAAATAATAAAGTTAATGGAGCAATCCCTAAAATAAAGAAAGTGGGATGCTACATGAAAGTATAAATAAGAGGCAAGGCTCTCTCAGTTAATCACACTTGAATATCATTGAATATCTATTTTTGTGAAAGTTTATTTGGGAAGGTATTATTAATAGAAAAAAATTGCAGTAGAAAAAGTGTGGTAGGAAAACTATAGCAGAAAAAGTGCGGAAGAAAAAGTATGACAGAAAAATTGTGGCAGAAAAATCGTAGCAGAAAATGTGTGGCACAAAAATCATGGCAGAAAAAGTGTGGCAGAAAAAATCGCGGCAGAAAAATCACGAAAACAACATGGTTGGGGTCTATTTATGAGAGATATGTCACATCTTGTTTGAGGTATGTTTTGTGAGCTAGGGTTTATCTCTTGAGATGGTGTTGGATGTTCAGTATTGCTTCATATATCAGATTTGTTGAGGGATACAATTGGTATTTTGTTGTTGGTATTTGACATATGGGTATTGGTCTTTTGGTTTTGATGTGTGGTTGAAGTTGTTGGTTTATCTTGAAGCTACATAATAGTGAGGTTGTGGCACATGGTTTGATGTAAGGGTTTATGGTATTTGGTTATAGATAGTGTGATGTATTTTTAGAGAAATTTTGATGGTTATATTGGTATATGTACTTGGTGTATGGTTGAGGTACATGGTTGAGACAAGTGGTTGATGAGTTGGAAAATACATTAGGTGTATACTTGATGATTTTGGTAAATCTTGATGAGTCATAGTTGATGTGTATTTGATGCATGACTGGTACATATTTGGTGCAAGGTTGATGCACTTGTTGATGGTATAGGTTGAGGTACAGGTTCGTGCATGGTTGATGCACTTGTTTATGGTACAGGTTGATGTATGGTACATGTTGGCACATGTTATTGGTACAGGTTGTTACAGGTTGATTACAGGTTGATTGGTACATGTTTACAATAGTATATCTCATAGTGATAGTGTGAAAGTGGTTCCATCATTCTACTTCTACATTAGGGTGGTTGGACGGGGTAAAGAAAGGTGGTTGTAGCCACCTTCCGGTTGTAAACAAACAACATAGGGGGTTGTAACCTCCTTCTGGTTGTATCCAGATAATTGGGGATTTGGATCTTCTCTCAGGTTGTAGCCTGAGAAACTAGGGGGTTGGAGTTGCCTTCCAGTTGCGGCTGGAAAACAAAGTAATTTGGTGCTTCCAATGAATGTAATTCTTCAAGATATATAAGAAAAAACATTATGTGGTTTTCTCCCTCTTTGGTTTTCCACGTAAAAACATAGGTGTACTATGTATGTGTATGATTTCCCATTTGTTCATTGTTTATTTACTCTGCAATTATTGGATGATAATTCTACACTGATATAACACTTGCATTATATTGTTGAAAAAGTTTATATTGCTCTATTACTGATTCACCCCCCCCCCTCTCGGTAATCCAACAACAACCCCAAAATTCACATCCATAAAGAATAACAGGTGTAGCAAGAGTCTCAAAGAGGATTTTCTTGTTATCCCAACAACAAAGATCAACTGATTTGCAATTTTTTTCGAGCCCATAATAAGCTTTCCATCCCCTAATAATCCTTTTCTCAATGCTATAATTCCAATTGAGTTTGTGGTGAATATCAATTCCAAGATATTTGTATGAATTCACTTCCTCCAAGTTATTGTTTTCATATAAGAAGGTATCATAAGGGATCTTATTGTATTTAATAATCATGACCTTAGTCTTATCAATATTAACAATCATACCCATATTGGAGAATAAATCCTTGAGGATTCTTAGTTGGTTTTCAAGATCATGGGGACTCCTTTCCATAAGAAAGATATCATCGGAATAAATAAAAATATTGATGACTATACTAGTGAGAGTAGGGTCGACACAACCTATTTTTTCCAAGCAATCTTCTAACTTGTCAATGCATATGCCAAAAAGGGCAGGCGACAACGGACAACCGTGTTTGACTTTGATACTGTAGTTAATCTCTTTTGACCAACCCTTGGTCTTTTTAAACTTAGAAATAACATTCTCATACATCCTTATTGAAGCATCCCTCAACTCAAGAGGAACTTTTATCTCTTCCAACCTATTGCAAAGGTTTTTCCTAGGAACCATGTCAAAAGTTTTTCTAAAGTCAACAAAACAAAAAAAACGATTGGTTTTAGTATTGCAGAACTCCTCTGCAATGACCCTAAAGGTAACAAGATGGTCCACAGTTGAATGATATCTCCTAAACCCAGCCTGGCCTTTAGATATTTTACTATGACTTTCTATCCAAAGGTTAATCTTCTTTTCCAAAATAATTCCATAAATCTTGGCTAAAATCGGGCTAATCATAATGGTCCTATAATTATAGGGAATGTTTCTATCCCCATTTTTAAAAATAGGAACAATGAGTCTTTGCATCTAGGTTTTAGGGAATCCCTGCTTGACTACTAAATTGAAGAGCTTGTGTATGTGAGGGATAAGCATAGGCCCTCCGATTTTAAAAATTTCATCTTGGAAGCCTTCAATGTCCTTAGCTTTCCCATTTGCAAGTCGCTTAACCCCAAACTCTATGTCATCTAAAGAAAAAAATTCTTCCTTTGTAGAGACAATAGGAATGGTGTGCATGGCATTAGGAAACTCGTAAAGACTTTTAAGGTAGGAATTTTAGTTCCTTAATGGAATCCTATTATTTTCTTTAGTATTGAGGTTTAAAATTTGGCTCCATAACTTCTTAGGATCCAACTTATATAGTTGGTAAAGTTTCTCTTTCCTTTTATTGATATAGTACATTGTTTTCCTTTTAATTAGCGCTTTGTACATATTGATCTTATTGATTTTTAAGGACTCATTAAACACATCCCTAATGGATTTCCTAGCAATTTTACATTCTTTATCATACCAACGGTTGGTCGTCCTATTGTTCTTTTTATAGGACACCTCGAAAGAGAACTTGTTAATAGAAGTGGAAAGGATAATTGTTAAATTATGATAGAGTTCTTCAATGTTGTCCTTATAAGTTAGGAGATTTAATTTATTATTTAAATTCTTTAAGAAAATGTCAACTTTACTTTTTTCAAAGTGCAAATTATTATCAAAATTCTCTTCAATGAAGCTCCTATGCATGTAAAAGTTTAGAGTTAGGGTTAAAGGTTTATGATCAACATCAGGCTCGTGGTCATTTAAAAGGTCAAAAGTTCACAATTGGTTGGAAACGGGGATATCAGATATCACATAGTCTACAAAACTACTACCTAGCCCACGAATACAAGTCATCTGGTTATAGTTTTGTCACTTCATTACTCCTTTGAAAATTATTAGGTCTTGAGATTTGTAGAGCTTAACCAACTCACTACCAAACAAATTCTCAATTAGGTCTTCAGAGCTTCTTTTGTAGCTATTAGATAAAACAAGGTCCTCATATAGCCATAAAGGATTATGGTTGGAATCAGTACTTAAAAGATTAGCTTGTTTAGTTGCAGTCCTAGCATTAGAGTCTCCTAGAAGGAGGATATTACCTTCATTTTTCAAACTATAAATATCTTATTCTAAATTATTATAGGGACAATTGTTATCTAGATTTTTTTTCTTGTAAAAATTAGAATTAATAGGTGCAAAATAGCAAATTTCCATATACATCTTCTTATCATCAGTGTCTGAAATTTCTATCCAAATGTATTGATTGAGAGGGTCAATCTTATGAAGTTGAATGTGAGGAGGAATGCTCTTTCTAATATAACAAGCTATGTCTCATATCCCTCTACGGTGAGATTTTTTGTTCCATGTCAACCAGAAGACAAATTCTCTTCAATGACGCTCCTATGGATGTAAAAGTTTAGAGTTAGGGTTAAAGGTTTATGATCAGCGTCAGGCTCATGGTCATTTAAGATGTCAAAAGTTCACAATTGGTTGGAAACGGGGATATCAAATATCACATAGTCTACAAAACTACTACCTAGCCCACGGATACAAGTCATTTGGTTATAGTTTTGTCACTTCACTACTCCATTGAAAATTATTAGGTCTTGAGATTTGTAGAGCTTAACCAAATCACTACCAAAAAAATTCTCAATTAGGTCTTCAGATCTTCTTTTGTAGCTATTAGATAAAACAAGGTCCTCATATAGCCATAAAGGATTATGGTTGGAATCAATACTTAAAAGAGTAGCTTGTTTAGTTGCAGTCTTAGCATTAGAGTCTCCTAGAAGGAGGATATTACCTTCATTTTTCAAACTATAAATATCTTATTCTAAATTATTATAGGGACAATTGTTATCTAGATTTTTTTTCTTGTAAAAATTAGAATTAATAGGTGCAAAATAGCAAATTTCCATATACATCTTCTTAGCATCGGTGTCTGAAATTTCTATCCAAATGTATTGATTGAGAGGGTCAATCTTATGAAGTTGAATGTGAGGAGGAATGCTCTTTCTAATATAACAAGCTATGTCTCATATCCCTCTATGGTGAGATTTTTTGTTCCATGTCAACCACAAGACAAATCCTTCTATGTTAGGGACCTGTAACGAACCTCTTGGTTACGACAACAACTCTTTAACAGGTGCAATTTTATTTATTTATTTATTTTTTTTTGAGGTGTGTGCGCGCATGTAAAAGGAAAATACACACTTGACTCTACGTCGCCACCCGACGACCAACAAGACGCAACCACAATGAACACAACCATAAGGCTTAAGGCACATAGCAGGTGGCTGCAAGCAATAAACGACCATAGACATAAGTCACACAACAAATAATTGCAAGCATAAACGACTTACTAGGTTATGCACGGTACAAACACAAAGAAAGAATCCATAGTAGTGGATTTTACTATTTCTGCACAAGAAAGAAAGGCGTTTAATCTTAGTTCCCTGCTCCGGAGAGAGAGAAGGTCAGATAGGCTCCTAGCCGACTGCTCAGGACGAAACTAGTAATCTCTGTCAGGTGTGTCGCAAAAGTGGAAACCTTGCCTTTAAAGGGCCCGAGACTCTTGATACGGCACTGGATTCTTTACAAGAAAATAATCACACACACAGACTTACATACTCAGGCTACAAGGAGGTGTCTACATCCCGCCAGACACAAGCAGACCAAGCGCACAGAAGGCGTATCAACCAAGTACAACATTATTCAAAATGAACAGCAACCCTCATTTACTAACTCAAAATAATCATTGTACTTAATCAAGGACACTACACCACATAAGTTTATCAATAACAACTAAAATTACAATGACGCTGACGAGACATGATAAACATATTACATTACAACCATTTATTTTGCACAATAACATCCCTTATATTTTATGTGTTATCCCTACACTAACATTACAACACCATTTCCATAAAAGGGTAACACCCCTTTAATTTAAGTTATAAAAAGTTTGCAGGAATAACCTTTACATTACAAGAGATTCACCATTAATAAGGCTAGTAAGGAAATTAACACCCTTATTCCAACCCTAAAAATAAGTTCACAGAATTAATTGCAACGTTCCTTTCAACCCAATCGTATTAATTCATTGTACTCCCTTCAAGGACCTTATATTTTCATGTTGTAAATAAAAAAAACTTAATTATCCCTACAATGAACTGACCATATCATTCTTTTCATACCAAATTAACATTGTAAAGAGAATAACCAGGATCTTGCATTCATATCTTATCAATACTAGTATAGCATTTTTCACCTTGTACAAGCATTACCATTACATAAACAAATGACATTGACAGTAACTTTTACCAAGAGCATTAATAATAAGAGTTACCTTTTATTTATTATTTACAACAAATAAAACTACAACAACAAACCTTCCATAAACTATATTAACAAGACATTTATATTTGCATTTTATGTTGCCATTTAAGATATCCACAAGTCTTAATACAACGACCTTTCATAAAACTTTATTACTACTGCATTTTAATATTTCATTTTATAATTGCATTCTATAATTGCATTTTACATTTGTCATTTAGATAACAACCAGGTGGCATTACAGCAATCTTTCCATAATCATTATGAGTACTGCATTTTAATATTTCTTGGTTCGTAACCGGTTTGCAAATAGATATCAAGAAGGACCTCCTTATTAACTAACGCTAACCTTACCCTGCCTTAGGCTGCTATAACATTAACCTACATCTGAGTTATCATTTCAATTGAAAAATAATAAAATCAACAGAAAGTCAATGACTACGACCACCGATTATGATACAGTCACATGTTAGGCAACCGAATACCAAGGCCAATACTACGATACAAAATCTGAAATAAAGAGGGCAACAGAATACCCATCAGGCATAATAATAAAGGCAAAGATACAATAAGGGCATAACTACGTTGTAGAAACAATAATTAAGGAAAAATCGCCAGACAGAGGTACCCCCCATGGATCTAGCCCATAAAGAGCATTGATATGCCCACGAAGATGAATGCCCACAGTAATCGAAGACAGATAGCCCAAAAATGAATTACCAACAATTTACAAAACGAGATGACATTAGTTTTTTTTTTAAAAAAGAATGACTGTAATTTATAAACAAAATGCCAGTAATTTTTATAAAACGAAAAGACAGTGACAACAAAAAAAAAACGATATGCCCACGGTAAGACGGAAACCGGGAGAGGTTGTGCACATCAAGTAGAAACTCTCTACTGTTCCAAGATGAGGGCCAAATGGAAGAAGAAGCGTATGAGGTGTCTGAAGAGAAAGCGCAGAAAGATGAGGCAGAGATCTAAGTAAAAGTAGATTAATAGATGAGCATTGGATTGGATGCAGAGGAATGCTATCGTTAATCTATTTAATGGATTTCTCTGTGCACCAATGAGTCCTTTAGGGTTTCTATAAATTTTCTTTTGTTAAAATTTTCAACAATATATTATGCTACCAGTATTGTGACTATTTATTTTGCTGGCAATGACATTTACTAAAGCTAAATCCTGTCAACACGGATTATTTGCCGAATATTCTTTGATGGGTTATAAAATGTGTTTACAAAAAAAATGAAATTCCCACAAAATGAAATGCCAAAAATAATATATAAAACGCCCCAGTCACAAATAGAAACGCCCACAGTCAAGGAAAACACCAACAAAAATATATAAAACACCCTAGTCACAAATGGAAACGCCCACAGTCAATCAAAACGCCATCAATAATATAAAATGCCCCAGTCACAAATAGAAACGCCCACAGTCAAGGAAAACGCTAGCAAAAATATATAAAACCCCCAGTCACAAATGGAAATGCCCACAGTCAATGAAAATGCCATCAATAATATAAAACGCCCCAGTCACAAATGGAAACGCCCACAATCAAGGAAAACGCCAGCAAAAATATATAAAACCCCCAGTCATAAATGGAAATGCCCATAGTAAAGTAATACACCACAACAAATTGCAAAAACCCCCACAAAAAGGTAGAACGCCCACGACCAGGTAAAAACACCTAAGGAAATGTAAATACGCAGACAACAAAACGCAAGGCACAGCGGGAGATCGTACAGATCCAAGGAAGGTCACAGAAACCCATCAACCATCATTCAGCCCAGCTATAACACAAATTCAGACATGAACTAAAAATCAGTTTACCCATTTAAAACACATGCAGATCTAACCATATATCCAATACCTCCTACTCTACCAGAAATAATATCATAACGTTGTCTTTCGCTCGCTTCGGATGACGTCCCGCGCTCCATGTCGCTTCCCACTCTCCATGCCTCTCTCGCTCGCCGACCGTAGAGACCCCCCCGGTACCTCTCAGCCAATTTCTAGGGGTACTCTGCTTCCCCCTTAGCCCCCCGAGCTGCAAAGGGGCCACACAAATCCAGAAGGTATGCCTAGCTTCCCAGCTCGCCTCGCAAGGCTGAGCTACCACTCCAATACAAGCTGAGAAAATCCCAACTCCTAACAAGCAATCAGTCAAGTTACAAAATCGGCAGCATAACGTTACGCTAACAACCGATCCCCCTTCTTCCTCATCTTCCCTTTCTTTTATAGAGTTTGTTTTAGACCCCCCTTGCCCTAAATCACAT
>JZKD02S1755003.1:8672-22170 GCA_000966675.3 Picea glauca
AAATTAACTATTTAAAATAATAAATATAAGAAATATGTTGTATAAATTTTATGGTGAATATTTAGTCATTAACTAGTTTGGTGCGTTAATGCAAGTGGTTGAGTACTTTGAGTTTTATATAAAAGGTTATAGGGTTGATCCCTGAGTGTCAACTGCCTCTGTTACATGTTTCATTCAATATTATTATCGATTCAGGTGTCATAATCAACACCGACATGTTATTCCAAGTACCATCCACAAAATGTAGGGAAGTGTCGAAGGGTTTCCACACCAGCTTTTCCTTAGAAAAAAAAACAAAAATTAAGTCACATATAACTTTTTTCTTTGAAGAAGTAGATGGAATCCTTATGCTTCAGAGTTCCTAGAAAGGGTGGATAAGGTTTACCATCATTGCAATATGATTCTTAGGTGAGTTGAACCAAAGTGGATCCATGCTTCAGCGCTTGAATCCAAAGACCATATGTAGATCTTTCAAAAATTATCTGACCCTAACCCATAGAACTGCCCAAACACCATTGGTCAATGGTTGGCACCAACATAATTTTCATAGAAGAATTATTGTATGACCCTTCCTCCCTCCTAAAGATGAGGGACATGTGCAAACCTTCACAACATCAACAAAGAATCGTGACATGCCTTGTCCCTCATGGATATTATAGAGGTCATTATATAATGGAAAGCACTACCCCCCTAGGCGATCTACCTGTCAATGGATCCTATCATAGTGAATATCGATGATTGGGAGAAAATTTCCCTTATGTGTCCTTTTAATTCTCTATGGCCATCCGTCAATTTCTCATTCTTTGGTTGAGAGACAACTAGGGTGAAGAATTCATAGTTAGATTATGTGAAAGGGGATTTTTCATTGTTCCATTCTCAAGAAAAAAATGAGAGACATCGGATCCTTCAAGGAAGCCCATGGTCCTAGTATTTTCCAGACCTCTCCTTTTCCCCATGGAATCTAGACTTAAACCCTCAAACAATATATTTTTCCTAACTCTAGTGTGGGTAAAACTCCCAAACTTGTCGATGCATTTATGGGAAGAGGGAAGCCTTTCTTACATCAAAAATTCCTTGGGGATATTCATCTATTGTGATGAAGGAAAAGAGGATGAAGGAATGTACTCCTCCGCTAGACTCTATGTAGAACTAAATATGGGGAAAGGTATTCCAGAAAAGAAATCGTTTGAATGGGACAAATCTCTATGGTTTCAATATCTTCTATATGAAAACATGACTTCCAATGCCAAATTTGCAATGACACGGTGAATTTTATGTTGGATTATCTAAAGAATATAGAGCTACTCTCCCCCCAACAATAAATCCATATAGAACAAAGCGACAGGGGAAACCTCAAACTCTAAATATCCTCCAACTAGTCCAAAAGAAGAAAAGAAGAATCTAATGGGAGGTTAGAGAGGCACTAAGTCTACTACCTTGACACCCCTAGAAAATGCAATACAAGACTATTGAGTGAAAATTGATTCAACTTCATGGATGATGCCTTCCCTTCCCTCAATGATTTCACCCCCAACCTATGAATAATTTGGCCTTCAAATCATTGCAAGAAGTGGGAGTTAAGCCTCCCTTAGTGTCTCCTACATGGGAAGACTTCTTCCCTAAACCCCCCAAGGTAGGGAAAATGTGAAAGGAACGCACAACGATCCCACGCAAGTGAGGATTTGATATATTTCCATCCTCCTTGATGCTAGACTATCCATAATATTTACCCAAAAAAAAAACATTTATCAAGACAACTCCACGAACAAAGAATCAAGTACAACACAAAGAGTTATACTTGGGGAACTTTTTTTTAATTAATTAAGCATGTTTTGTTTCTATAGTTGTTTATGCAACCAATTTTTTGAGATCCATCTATGCTCCTTGGGAAAGGATGAAACTGTCTGAGAAGTTACAATAAATTTTCACAAAACCCACCCCACTCTGTCACAAATGGGGAGAAAACGTAATGGGATAGACCACCGAATTATGTAATTTTTCTGACATGGGAATTGTTGTCACTTTTTAACTCAATATAAATTAATTGTTTTAATTAAAAATAAAGTATTAAATCATTCATATTTTTTTACCCCGCTCTGTTACATGCTTCATTCAATATTATTATCATTCCAGGTGTCATAATCAACACCGACATGTTTATTCCAAGTACCATCCACAAAATGCAAGGAAGTGTCGAGGGGTTTCCACACTAGCTTTTCCTTAGAAAAAAAACAAAAATTTAGTCACAGATAACTTGTTGCTTTGAAGAAGGAGATGGAATCCTTATGCTTCAGAGTTCCTGGAAAGGGTGGATAGGGTTTAGCTTTGTTGAAATATGATGCTTAGGTGAGTTGAACCAAAGTAGATCCATGCTTCGAAGCTTGAATCCAGAGACCGTATATAGATCTTTCAAAACATATCCAACCCTAACCCATGGAACTTACCAAACCCCATTGGTCAATGGTTGGCACCAACATAATATTCATAGAATACTTATTGTATGACCCTTCCTCCCTCCTAAGGATGAGGAACATGTGCAGACCTTCACAACATCAACAAAGAACCATGACATACCTTGTCCCTCGTGGATATTATAGAGGTAATTATGTAATGGAAAGCACTACCCCCCTAGGTGATCTACCTATCAATGGATCCTATCATAGTGAATATCGATTATTGGGAGAAAGTGTCCCTTGTGTGTCCTTTGAATTCTCTATGGCCATATGTTGATTTCTCATTCTTTGGTTGAGAGACAACTAGGGTGAAGAATTCATAGTTATATTCTGTGAAAGGGGATTTTTCATTGTTCCATTCTCAAGAAAAAAAATGAGAGGCATCGAATCCTTCAAGGATCCCATGGTCCTAGTATTGTCCAGGCCTCTTCATTTCCCCATGGACTCTATACTTAAACCCTTAGACAATCTCTTTTCCCTAACTCTAGTGTGGGTAAAACTCCCAGACTTGTCGATTCATTTATGGGAAGAGGGAAGCCTTTCTTACATCATAAATTCCTTAGGGAGATTCATCTATTGTGATGGAGGAAAAGAGGAGGAAGTAATGTACTCCTCCACTAGAATCTATGTAGAACTAGATATGGGGAAAGGTATTCCAAAAAATACATCATTTGAATGGGATAGATCTCTATGGTCCCAATATCTTCTATATGAAAACATGACTTCCAATGCCAAATTTTCAATGACACGGTGCTTTTTATGGTGGATTGTATGTAGAATAAGAAGCTACTCTCCCCCCAACAATAAATCCATACAGAACAAAGCGACAGGGGAAACCTCAAACTCTAAATAGCTTCCAACTAGTCCAAAAGAAGAAAAGAAAAATATAATGGGAGATTAGAGAGGCATTAAGTCTACTACCTTGACACCCCTAGAAAATGCAATACAAGACTATTGAGTGAAAATTGATTCAACTTCATGGATGACGCCTTCCCTTCCCTCAATGATTTTCACCCCCAACCTATGAATACTTTGGCCTTCAAATCGTTGCAAGAAGTGGGATTCAAGCCTCCCTTAGTGTCTCCTACATGGGAAGACTTCTTCCCTAAACCCCCCAAGGTAGGGAAAATGTGAAAGGAACGCACAATGATCCCACGCAAATGAGGAGTTGATATAGTTCCATCCTCCTCGATGCTATACTATCCAAAATATTTACCCAAAAATAAAACATCTATCAAGACAACTCCACGAACAAAGAATCAGGTACAACACAAAGAGTTATACTTGGGGAACTTTTTTTTAATTAATTAAGCATGTTTTGTTTCTATAGGTGTTTATGCAACCAATTTGTGGAGATCCATATGTGCTCTTTGGGAAAGGACAAAACTTTCTAATAAGTCAGAATAAATTTTCACAAAACCCACCCCACTCTGTCACAAATGGGGAGAAAACATTAATGGATAGGCCATTGAATTATGTACTTTTTCTGACATGGGAATTGCTATCACTTTTTGACTCAATATAAATTAATTGTTTTTATTAAAAACAAAGTATTAAATCATTCATATTTTTTTATTCATTATTTAGGAGTGGTAGTGATGTAGGTGGATATCAGTGGCCACCCACCTATTCCAACTGGCTCACATACAGTTTTCATCTTGGTATTTTGTTTCTATATTTTTGAGTCCTAAACTTCTGGGGTCATTTTGAGGCCCTAAACGACTATTTTTGGGTTTGCCACAGTCACACTATAAACAAAGTTAGAGTGTTATGGAAAAATCTGTATTCCTCAAATAGACCTTTCCAATGGGCTAACGTGTGCCTAAAACAAGGATCGTGTGCAAAATTTACAACCCAAGGAAGTTGATGTACCAACTTACCCCATCAAGGCCCACATGACTTTAGGCGTTTCATCTCCTAGGGTTAGGTTTTTGGATGTCTAGGGTTTTCTAATTACTTCTTGATGCTAAAAATGCCTGGAGGCCTCATTGCAATGTGTTCAGATGAATGCACGTAGTCGTTGTTAGCACCATGATTTTCATAGATAAGGTTATAGGTTTGTCAGCAGTTTGCAAAGTCATGTCTATTAGCACCAATATTGGTTTTAGCGCCAGGCAACATCCAACATCTCCAAGGGTCAGTTTCAAAAGGAAGCTTTATCATTTCTTATTTTCATTTCCATTTGCAACTACGCGCTGCAGAACTCACTGTGCGCTGTAAAACTCATTGTGCACTGCAAAACTCATTTTGTGTTGCAAAATTCATTACACACTGCAAAATTCACTACGCGCTGCAAAATTCATTATGTGCTGCAAAATCACCTTATACACAGAAAAATTGTATTATCATCATAACTTTTAAATTTTGATTAGGGTTCTTTTTTCTATCTGGAGGAGTTGAAAGCAAGTTGTAGTCAAGAAGCCATTTGCTTGACTGGCTTCATTGGAAGTGTGAGATCTCTTGATTCGGCCTTTATGCTTAGCGAAGTAGAGTAGGTAGGTGTGAATAAGTTCAGCATGGCGAACATTTCTTTCAGCATTTTTCAGTTTGGGTTTAGTTCAGTTACAGAATAAGTTGGTGGAGAAACAAATTACAGGTTGTAGATCATAGTATATGGCTTGGGAATAGCCTAATGGATAAGTCACTTGGTCTAATGTTCTTTTCTATCTCACAGAGAGGATAGCATCCCCATTGGAGCCAACTATTAGCACCATAATTTTCATAGCTAAGGTTAGAGGTTTGTCAACAATTTGCAAAATCATGCTTGTTAGCACCAATATTGTTTTTAACGCCTAGCATCATCCAATATCTCCAAGGGTCAATTTCAAAAGGAAGCTTTATCATTTCTTATTTTCATTTCAATTTTCAACTGCGCACTACAAAACTCACTACGCGCAAAATCACTTGGTACACAGAAAAATCGTATTTTCATCATAACTTTTAAATGTTGATCTAGGTTCTTCAGAAATTTTTTGTGGAGATGAATCATAATATCATTGAATTTCTAAACAAAAATAAGGCTAACCCAGTTCGTCGTTTGGGAGAAAAGTTGAAATAATCACCTAAAGGAAAGTTTGCAGCAAATCCCGAAATGTGTTGCAAACACTCTGTTCTAGGACTGTTGAAACTTTCATCTTTTTCATCCTTTCAAATTCAAACTTAAATGATTATATATCAAGATAATGGATTTTTGCAACATGTATTGACTCCTAACATAATTTTTAAAGTGTTGAAGCTTTGAAAAAAATAGAATAGGCTGCTATAGGAAATTTCGCAACACGAACGTTGTGAACTGGTATTTTTTACCAATTAACTTCCGGGACGGTTTACATGTGAACAAGGATGAATTTTCAAAATTCAAAAGATTTTTATTGCCAATAACGGACCCAAGAACATTAACCTTGTTCATTTTTCACATAGGTGTCACATATTGGGAGATTCAAAGGAATCTTTGAGCCCGATTTTTCAATTTTCATGATTTTTTGTTTGAGACATGTTTTTGCGACACGTATTCCAGGGAGATGGAGATGAATTTCAATAAAATGAGAGAATTTTTTCTTTAAAACAAGCTTATATAAAAAACTCGTTCTCATAGTTTACACAAATATTATAGTTTGATAATTACAATTGGCATTTTGAAACCTATTTTTCATAATTTCACCTCCTGGAAAGCAGGAAATTAGTTAAAACATGTCATTTTCTATTTGTAACTATTTCTATTTTGGGAAAGGGGTTGGAGTTCGAATTGGTGAGCTGGAAAGGACCTATAGTGATATATATTTCATGGTACAAGAGTAGAGGGAGGACTTTTCAGCTAGAGAGGCTATTGGACTGTGTATCTTTTTCATGAATATCTTTATGGGATAAATGCAGAAGTATCGTGCTTTCATGAAGCAGGGATTCATTACGGTGTTGTTTTAAGTATGTATTTTCTTTGTAATGCTCATATCCATAATTGTTTGTTCTTTCCGGTATTTATCTGATAGTAAATGTTTTGAATTTATTAATCTTCGATGATCCATTCATACGGTAAATACTTGTTATGTGTTTAAAGATTGTTGGTTCAGAATTCATCCATGCTTGATGCTCTGCTCATAGTAATATATCTTTTTGTATTTCATCTAAAGTTACATTGAGAACTCAATGCTCTTAGTGTGATGGGTTTTCCCTTTCTCTTTTTTGTTTCCATCCAAAATATTTCTTATTGCTAAAGAATAACACTTAATTTTCCTTTGTTCTCTAAGAGTACACCACCAGTCATTAGCTCAATATTTTAATTTCAGGATTTGACTCCATTGCCCAATGGTACTTTCTCTCTTGCTTGTCCTACCATCTCTTTAAAACAAAAACAAACTTGTCCTATTGCAAAATCTGACCTCTGTGCATTTATTGATGAATCCTTTGAGTTATTACTAGTCATTAGACATATGAGAGAGCCCTCTCTAGTTGTATAGGTCATAATACAATCTAAAGTTGGTTGAAACAGTTAAATTTGGGTTTTCTTTGATACAGCCCAAAGAAATTTCCGAGTGTTAACAACCGCCACATCTCTTCTCAAAGATTAGCTATCACCATTCGAGCAAGATTGTTTTCATTTTTCGTTTTACAGTTTCAACATATTTCTTTATTGAATATAAGTCAAGTTTTATTTGATCTATATTATTTTTCACTATATCTATGTGTTAATGTTATAGATCTGTGTTTCATTTTGTTCCACTCATAAATTTAGATCAATGGTATCAGAGTGATATGCTCTTCATTTTTTTCTCTATGCATGTCCCCAATAGGTTCAAGGTATAAGCAGTTGGGACTTGAACCAGTTGAGCCTTTACAAGATCGGCCTCGCAGAACCCAACGATCACCCATGGGGGAAGAAAAGAGAGACGATGGGGCAGGAGATCCCTTTAAAATATTGCTCAAGGAAGCCCTTGTGTGATAGAGGAACAAGATGATGGATAATTTTGTGCAAATCCTTTGACGAATGTCAACAGGAGACACATATTTCTCGAGAAGAGGTGTCGCCCCCTTCAAGGTACAAATCAATTTTGATATTCCTATATTTGAAGTTCAGATAGATGCGGTTGTTGTAGACAAATGGTTAAACCTTCTAGAAGAGTATTTTTCTATCCATAACTCTTCTTATAAAGAAAATATTACATTTGCGCTCCTTAAGGTCATCCCCCATGTCGAATATTGGTTGGAGGCTTTCTGCGAGCAAAAGGAAATAGAGGAATATCAATTAATTGTAGTCGCACCCACTTGGGGTTCTTTTAGGGATGTTATTAATGAACAATACTACCATGATGGAAGTTATGATGACTTATATACAAGATGGACCACACTACGGCAAGAAAGGGAGAAACAAGTTCTAGAGCTCAGTAATGTCTTCCATACCTTGCACACCAAGTTGAGTATCAAAGAATCTAAGAGGCATATGGTGCTTAAGTACTGCAACAATATTCATAGATACATCTAGACAGAAATGGATTTTCTAGACATCTCATCCTTGGGTGCGACCTATCGATGTATTGTCAAAATAAAGCAGAAGATTAAACAAAAGATGCAACAGTTTGGGTCTGTGAACCCATCACAACAGAAGTAGGGCAAGGGTATCCCCAACCTGCAGAATAAAGGATAGAGAAAAGATGGACAACCTATGGGAAACCAGTCTAAGCTGCAAACAAATAAGAACAATGGGAAGACAAAGATAGACATTGCGAAGTGGTGCAAGTTCCATAAGAGCCCCTTGCATAATACCATTGAATGTCGCTCAAAGCAGTCATTGGTGGCTGAGGTGAAATCCTCTGAATTAGATGTGAGTTCTGACTCTGAGTCAGAACTAGAAAAAGGGAGATAAGTCATTGACATAGAACCCAGTGCCATTGTACTTTCATTCATAGATGAACCAAAGGAAGGTGAGCGCCTCTTTCATTCACAGATGTGGGTGAAGGGTGCTCCATTTCACTTCATCGTTGATAGCGGTAGCCAGAAGAACCTCTTCTTAGCGGAGGTCGTCAAGTGGTTGGATATGCCGACAACACCACACCCACAGTCGTACACCATCGGATGGCTCCACCAAGGGAGCGATATCCACATCAATCAACAGTGTCGTCTGCCCTATGACATCAAGCCCTTCAAATATGAGGTATTTTGTGATGTCACCCCCCTTGAAGTTTGTGATGTTCTTTTGGTCCAACCTTATTTATGGAAACAACATGTTATATATGTTCTAGGACTCGTAATTTATTATTACTTTGGAAAGGAAATTGTACAAGATACCTGAGGTAGCCCCACCTACTTCCATTTCCTTGATCTATTTCATTCACAGATGTGGGTGAAGGGTACTCTATTGCACTTCATCATTGATAGAGGTAGCCAGAAGAACCTCTTCTCAATGGAGGTCATCAAGTGGTTGGATATGCCAACAACACCACACCCACAGTCGTACACCATTAGATGGCTCCACCAAGGGAGCGATATCCATGTCATCCAACAGTGTTGCCTTCCCTATGGCATCAAGCCCTTCAAATATGAGGTATTTTGTGATGTCACCCCCCCTTGAAGTTTGTGATGTTCTTTTGGTCCAACCTTATTTATGGAAACGAAATGTTGTATATGATTCTAGGACTCATAATTTTATTATTACTTTGGAAAGGAAATTGTATAGGATACCTGAGGTAGCCCCACCTTATGTCATTTCCTTGATCACTACTAAGAAATGTAGGAACATATACCAGACTGGGAAGTTTGACTTCTTTGTGATTCGCGCTCAAAGTGAGCAGAAGGTTGCAACCACATCCATGGCCTCCACTGTAGGTCTCTCCGCGCAGCAGAAGCAAGTGGATAAGGTCGTGGAAGAATACAAAGACATATTCTCCTCACCCAACGGGGTACCTCTACATTTTTAGGTCAAGCATTCAATTGATCTGACCCTCGATGCACTGCTACCCAATGGGCCATTATATTGCTATTATTCGTTAGAAAATGAGGAAATCAAATGTTAGATCCAAGAGTTGCTAGAAAAGGGGCACATATGACCAAGATCATCACCTTATGGAAGCCCAATCATGCTTGTGCATAATAAAGACAGGACCTGGCGACTCTGCATTGATTACCGAGCCATGGGCAAGAAAATCACATTCAAGAACTGGTACCTAATTCCCCGAATTAACGATCTCCTTGACCAGCTCAAAGGGGGGAAATAATTCGGTAAGATAGATCTGAAGTCTAGCTACCACCAGGTCCCAATAGAGTAGATCGATGTGTGGAAGACTACCTTCAAGTCCAAAGAAGGTCTTTTTGAATGGTTGGTCATGCCCTTTGTCTTGACGAATGCCCCCAACAACTTTCATGAAGATGATGAACGATATCTTGCGGCCTTTCACCAATTATTTTTTGGTGGTGTATCTGGATGACATCCTCATCTTCAACAATATTTGGGTAGAAGACTTGTAGCATACTCAGAAGTTTCTGCACACTCATGGGCAACACAAGCTATATGAAAATTTGGAAAATATCTCCTTCAGAATGAATAGGTTCCAATACCTAGGCTACACTGTTGATGAGCATGGGTGCATGTCGATCCAGACAAGATCCAGGTCATTTGTGATAGGCCAACCCCAACCACACTCACTTTGCTTCGGAGCTTCTTAGTCCTTGCCAATTTCTCTTGCACATTCGTGTTGGGATTCTCCCATATTGCATGGACCCTTAGCCAAGTGACCAAGGGCGGTGGCAAGGAAAATTTTGTGTGGGGCCAGTTGCAATAGAAAGAGTTCGGTGATTTGAAGCAATGCTTGTGCTCAACCCTGGTTCTCTCATTACCCGACCTGCAGTAGCCTTTTGAGATTGAGACAGATGCTTCAGACTATGTTGTGGGTGCAGTTCTCACTCAACACGGACATATCGTGGCCTGTCATATTGAGACACTATCAGATACCATTCGTAAGTACCCCACTTACGATAAAGAAATTTACTCCATTGTACAAGCCTATCACCAGTGGAGGCATTATATTCTCGAGAAGGAGACAGTCATCCACACTGATCACAAGCCTCTATAATTCATGTAGACACAAGGAAAATTGCAGAATGACTGCCATCAAAAGTGGTCCAGATACTTGTAACAATTCCATCTCAACATCAAGTATAAGATAGGGAGCACCAACCATGTCACTAAATGCCTCAGTCAACATCTAGTTGCAGCATTAACCATGGTGCTACACTCCTGCGGCCATGAAACCTTCAGATGGGCCCAACACTATGAGAGAGATCCTGACTTCACCACTACCTACCATATGTTGGGAACAAACATAGTCGTCACTAATTTCCATCTTTAGGATGAGTTGTTGTGCCATATGGGCCATCTCTTTGTCCCATCAAGTGAGTGAGCAAAGATGATTTGGGAAGCTCACTATAGTCGGGTGGTAGAACGCTTCGACGTAGAAAATATAGTGGTAGTGTTGAAACAACATTTCTATTGGTTGAAACTTCGACGTGAAATTATCAAGTATATCAAGCCATGCATGACCTACGCCATTAAAAAAATGACCATTAAGAAACAAGGCATGTACACCCCCCTGCCTATTCCCAACAGGCCCTGGGAATCCATCTCAATGGACTACATGTCGGGATTTCCTTCAACCAAGCAGGGAAATGACTTTGTTTTTGTGGTTGTTTATTGATTTTCCAAGATGGCGATCATGGCCACCTGCAAGAAGAGCATCACAACGGAGGCCACTGCCAAGATCTTCTTCAAATGAGTGTGGGTACATTTTTGGATACAACAAACCATCATCTCAGATTGGGATAGTCGGTTCCTCAACAAATTTTAGTCGAGCCTCTAGTTACTGTTGGACACCAACCTCACCAAATCCACTACCTTCCACCCCCAAACAAGTGGTCAAACTGAGGTCATCAACAGAATGATCATGCATATATATCTCATGTACAATTACAAGCATCCGTACACATGGGATGAGATACTTCCCTATGTTCAACCCAGTTACAATAGAGCCATACATAGCTCAGTTGACCACATCCCCTTTCAGGTGGGCTAGGATTTCAACCATTGGGTCCCATGGATGTTGCACTACCCCTTGCGTCCACATGGGAAGAGTCGTCCCATGTTCAAACTAAAGCCAACAAAGCCACCCATTTCATTGAACTAATCCAACACATCCGCCAATAGGTTCAATATATTTTTCATAAGTCCAATGCCAAGTACAAGCAGCGTCATGATCAACATTGGGTGTCACACAAGTTTTAGGTGGGAGATAAATTTTTGTTGCACTTGTAGAAAGAATTCCTTACAAGACCCTATCAGAAGATTTGTCCACTCCGCTATGGACCTTACACCATCACCAAGGTTGTGGGTGACAATTCTTTTGAGCTCAACATTCCCCCCTTCCTTGGCTTGCACCCAATGTTTAATGTGGACCTCCTTCGGCCATACTTTCCACCATTATTGGACACATCCGAGATAGAAAAACAGTTGACACTGATAGAGATCAAACATGAATGCATGGAATAGGCATCCATTGATTAGATCGTGGACACACAGGTAAAGGGAACTCACCAACAAAATCTTCATCTTTATCCTGTTGTCAAAGTGGGGCAACTCCTACACCAAGGCAAGTGGCTCACCCGGGGCCAAATTCAATAGAAATTTCCTCATCTGATGGGAGAACTCAACGCAATGGATACCATTGCTTTCTAAGGGGGGAGGATTGATCTAGGTGGATATAAGTGGCCACCCACCTATTCCAACTATCTCACATATAGTGTTCATCTTGGAAAATTGTTTTCTAAATTTTTGGGTCCTAAACTTTTGAGGTCGTTTTGAGGCCCTAAAAAATATTTTTTCGGCTTGCCACAATCACATTGTTCATGAAGTCATAGTGTGATGGGAAAATGTGTAGTCCTCAAATAGACCTTTCCAACGAGCTATCATGCGCCTAAAACAGAGATCCTATGCAAATGTTACGACCCCGGGAAGTTGATGTACAACCTTACCCCATCAAGGCCCACATGACTTTTGGCGCTTCATCTCCTAGGGTTAGGTTTTTGGATGTCTAGGGTTTTTTGATTACTTCTTATTGCTAAAAAGGCTTGGAGGCCTGATTTTAATGTTCTCAGAAGAATGTGTGTAGCCGCCACATCTCTTCTAAGAGATTAACTACCACCATTTGAGCAATATTGTTTTCATTCTGCATTTTATGGTTTCAACATATTTATTTATTGAATAGAAGTCAAGTTTCATTGTATCTCTGTTATTGTTCATTGTATCCCTGTGTTAATGTTATAGATATTTGTTTCAATTGGTTCCGCTCATAAATTCAGATCGGGTAGGTTTGGGGGGATCCTCATTTCTCTCGAAGGAAAAATTGAATTGTCATGTGCCTAGGGATTGGGAACATCATCCAACAATCATGCATAAGCTTATTCATTACTCCAGGGGTTAAGGTTAGTGGTGGAAGCACACATTCAATCATTAATAGTGGTGGGATATTCTAGTACAATCATCAATTTGATGGACAAGAAAGTCTCCCCAATTAATTATAAACTCACATCTATGTTGGTTCGAGCTAAAAATGTGACTGGAAGAATCCAAACAACTTCTTTTATCAAGTGTTAAGGGGTTTTAATCACCGAGATGACTTGTTAGACAACAAGGCAATAAGGTTACAAATGGGGGAGATTTTGTTTAATGGCCAATTAACCATCCAAGCCATGCCATAATCAACCCTTTGAAATTAATGAAAAGTACGAGAAATTTATTATGACACATGTCTTTCATGTGCTAGTCCCTCCCTCAAAGAAAATAAATAAACTTGACATAACCTAAAGCTCCTTCACACGTGTTTGAGATCTTGGGTTTGTTGGTTATTGAAGGCGGAGGTTTAATACAACCTAGGAAAGGTGGGATAATGGACTATCCAACCTCTGCATGGTGGGAAGAATGTGGGCAACTCTATTCAATTGGCCTCCGCTTGGAATTCTCTTTAGTTATCAAGTTGGTGGTCGATTATGTTATCATTATCTTTGTT
>JZKD02S1755003.1:36974-58888 GCA_000966675.3 Picea glauca
GATAGCCAGAAGAACCTCATCTTAGCAGAGTTCCTCAAGCGGCTGGCCCTGCCGACAATGCTGCACCTGCAACCCTACACCAACGGATGGCTCCGCCAAGGAAGTGATCTTCGCGTCAGCCAACAGTTTCACCTATCCTACAACATCAATCCCTTCAAAGATGACGTATTGGGTCATGTTGCTCCTTATTATAGTGAAACTTATTTTGTGATGTTATTTTGGGCCAACCTTATTTATGGAAATGTCATGTTGTATATGAGCCTAGGCCTCATAGTGTTATTATTACTTTGGACAAGAAATCGTACAGGATACCTGAGGTATTCCCACCTAGTTCCATTTCCTTGATCTCTGCCAAGAAATGCAGGAAGGTCATCTCTTAGACCAGGAAGTTTTTCTTCTTCGTGATTCTCTCTTAGAGTGAGCAAAAGATTGTAGCCACATACATGGCCTCCGCAACCAACCTCTCCACGCAACAAAAGAAAGTAGATAAGGTTGTGGAAGAATACAAAGACATCTTCTCCTCACTTATTGGGGTACCTCTGCATTGTTAGGTCAATAATTCCATCGAACTAACACCCGACACACTGCTACCCAATGGGCCAGTCTATCACCGCTCTCTGTTAGAAAATGAGGAGATAATGTGTTAGATCCAAGAACTACTCCACAAGGGGCACATCTGACCGAGCTCATCACCTTGTGGAATCACAATCGTACTTGTGTAGAAGAAATATGGGACCTGGCAAATCTGCATTGATTATTAAGCCCTAAATAAAATCACATTCAGGAACTGGTACCCAATTCCCCAAATCGACAATCTCCTTGATCAGCTCAGGGGAGACAAATACTTTAGTAAGATTGATCTGAAGTCTGGCTACCATCAGGTCCCAATAGAGCAGACAAATGTATGGAAGACTGCCTTCAAGTCAAAAGAAGTTATTTTTGAATGGTTGGTCATGCCATTTGGTTTGACAAATGCACCAACAACTTTCATGAAGATGATGGACGATGTCTTGTAGTCATTCACCAATTATTTTGTAGTGGTGTATTTGGATGAAAACCTCATCTACATCAAGACTTGGGCAGAACACTTGCAACATATTCAATAGGTTTTGCACACTCTACAACAACACAAGTTATATGCCAACTTGGAGAAATGTTCCTTCGGCATAGACAAGGTCTAGTACCTAGGCTACATAGTTGATAAGTATGGTGTGCATGTGGATCTAGTGAAGATCCAGGTCATCCATGATTGACCAATCCCAACCACGCTCATTGAGCTTCAGATCTTCTTAGGCCTTGCCAATTTCTATCGCAGGTTCGTGTTGGGATTCTCCCATATTGCATGGGACCTCAGCCAAGTAACCAAGGGTGGTCTTAAGGAAACGTTTGTGTGGGGAATGTACCAATATCAAGCGTTCAATGATTTGAAGCAATGCTTGTGCTCAGACCCATTGCTTTCATTACCTGACCTACAACAACCCTTTGAGATCGATACAGATGGTTTAGACTATGTTGTGGGCACAATTCTCACTCAGCACGACCACCCCGTGGCATATTATAGTGAGACACTATCATATGTCATCCGTAAGTACCCTACTTACGACAAAGAAATGTGCTCCATTGTGAAAGCCTTCCGCCAATGGAGGAATTACATTCTTGGCAAGGAGATAGTCATCCACACTGATCATAAGCTGATGTAGTTCATACAGACACAAGGCAAATTGCATAATGACCACCATTAAAAGTGGTCTACACACTTGTAGCATTTCCACCTCAACATCAAGTATAAGATAGGAAGTACCAACTGCATCATCGATTGCCTCAGCCAACCTCCATTCACGACACTCATTACGGTGCTAGACTCTTGAGGCCATGAAACCTCCTGATGGCCCCAACTCTATGAGAAAGATCCTAACTTTGCCACCACCTACAAGATGTTTGGTGCAAACAAAGTTGTCACTAATTTCCATCTTCATGGTGGGATGTTGTGTCGTCTGGGCCATCTCTGAGTTCCATCAAGCGAGAAAGCGAAGATGATTTGGGAATCCCATTATAGTCGAGTGTCAGGACACTTCGGCATAGAAAAGACAGTTGCAATGTTGCAACAACATTTCTACTGGTCGAAACTTCGACAATATGTCAGCAAGTATATCAGGTCCTGCACTGCCTAAGCTATTGCCAAATTTACCATTAAGAAACAAGGCATGTACACCCTTATGCCTACTCCTGACAAGCCGTGGGAATCCATATCAATGGACTACATGTCGGGCCTTTTGTCCACCAAGCAGGGAAACGACTATGTTTTTTTGGTTGTTGATCACTTTTCCAAGATGGAGATTTTGGTCGCCTGAAATAAGAGAATCACAGAGGAGGACACTGCCAAGCTCTACTTATAATGAGTGTGGGTACATTTTGGAATACCATAATCCATTATCTTAGATCAGGACAATCGGTTCCTCAGAGCATTCTGGTCAAGCCTCTGGTCACTGTTGGACACTAAGCTCACCAAATCCATTGCCTTCCACCCACAGAAAGATGGCCAAGTCGAGTTCCTCAACCATATGATCATGCATATCTTGTGCATGTACAATTCCAAGCACCCCCACACATAGGATGAGAGTCTTCCCTATGTTCATCACAGCTCCAACAGAACCATACATAGCTCAACCAGCCATAGCCCCTTTCAATCGAGGATGGGATTTCAACCATTGGGTCCCATGGATGTTGCACTACCCCTTGCGGCCACCCAAGAAGACTTGTCCCATGCTCAAACTAAAACTGACAAAGCCACCTATTTCATTGAATCACATCCGCCAACATGTTCAATATATTTTACATAAATCCAATGCCAAGTACAAGCAGTGTCATGATCAACATCGAGTGTCAGACAAGTTTTAGGTAGAGACAAAGTTTGGTTGCACTTGCAGAAAGAACACCTTGCAGGTCCCCATCAGAAGCTTCATCCACTTTGCTATGGACCTTACACCATCACCAAGGTTGTGGGTGACAATTCTTTTGAGCTCAATATTCCCCCTTCCTTGGCTTGCACCCAATGTTCAATGTGGATCTCCTTCGACCATATTTTCCACCATTATTGAACACCTCAAAGATAGCAGAACAATTGACACAAACAAATCTCAACCATGACTACATGAAATAGACATCCACTGATCAGATCATGGACACACAGGTCAAGGGCACTTGATAGCAAAGGATCCAACTTTATCGGGTTTTCAAAGCAAGGCAGCTCCTGCACCAAGGCAAGTTGCTCACCCAGGGCCGAATTCAGTAGAAATTTCCTCATCTGATAGGGGAACTCAACGCAATGGATACCATTTCTTTCTAAAAGGAGAGGATTGATCCAGGGTGATATCGGTGGCCACCCACCTATTCCAACTGGCTCATCTTGGCAGTTTTTTTGTAGTTTTTCGGTCTTGAACTTCCAGGGCATTTTTGAGGCCCTAAACAACATTTTTAGGGATCGTCACAATTAGATGAGAAACAAAGTCACAATATGATGGTGTAATTTTTATTCCTCGGATAGACCTTTCCAACGGGCTATTGTGCACCTAAAACAAAGATCGTATGCAAAAGTTACGACCCTGGAAAGTTGATGTACCAACTTACCCCAACGGGGCCCACACGACTCTTGACGTTTCATCTCCTAAGGTTGGGTTTTTGATGTCTAGGGTTTTGGCATTCATGTTTATTGTAAAAAGGTTTTTAGAGCCTCATTTTACTCATCTTCGTGAGAATGAGTGCAACTGTCACATCTCTTCTTAGAGATAATCCACCACCATTCTAGCAAGCTTGTTTCAATCTGTATTTTACAGTTTCAACATTTTCTTTATTAATAGAAGCCAAGTTTTATTGTATCTATGTTATTGTTCATTGAATCTCTATGCTAATAATATAAATATGTATTCATTTTGTTCGTCTTATAAAATCCGTATCAGTACCCCAAAGTAAGGAGGTTAGGGTAGGTCCCTAACATGTCTTCCCCCTTCACACACCAACTAGAGTTAGCTAGTCTTGTAGCAAACAAATCCTCTTTCCAAACATAAATATGGTAAGGATCTGGCAGAAATTTCAATCATGAGTGGAGTTCTACCATAATCTAAGATCCATGAATGGAGGGGTGGGAATGTCATTAGGGTTGGAGGTGTGTAAACTAATGTAAAATCAGTGTTGGTTCATAGGAAACTTATTTTGGCTACAGATTCTTCCATTGTATTAGGTTTTCTTTAATAGTGTGCTAGAAAAGGAGACTCTCTCTTATGGCCTATACTTCCTCTAGTTGCAACCAAATGGAGCCTTCTTCATCTTCAGAAAAACTGGTCTAAACTGAGTAATTTGACCCCACTACATTCTTCAAAAATAACATATGAAATATTATGTGAATCTTGGAGTGGGCCAAAAGAGCTAATCTATAGGCAAATTTACCAATGCACAAGAGGATCTGATAGGGTCCATAGATATTTCGTGCCAGCTTATGGTGGCTCTTTTCTTTGAGAAATGTTTGTTAATAAGGTTGGAGACAAATAAATACCCAATCCCCATCTTCTAAAAAACGCATGGAGTAATGTTGGTATTCCTACTGCTTCATTCCATTTTGAGCCAAAACTAATTTTCCTTAAGTATATTGAGAATGGTCGCTATACTCTTAAGCACATGATCCACTTCCTAAAACTTGGATGTGCTTGGTAAATAAGAAGTGACCGATGGAGTTTTTTGGCCATATAGAACTTCATATGGCGACATTTTGGTAGCACCATGATAAATGGTATTGTAACACCATTCAACAAGTGGTAGTCATTAGATCCATTAGCATTGTTGGTCCAATGTAAAACATCACAAATAATTTTCCAGGGAGTTGTTGGCCACCTTTGTTTGACCATTTGTTTGGGAATGATAAGTTATATTCATTTTCAAGTATTTGCCCTATAGTTTAAACAAATCCTAACAAAGTTTACTTGTGAAGGTGGGATCATGCTCTGCCATGATCGAATTAGGCATGCCATGTAATTTAAAAATCTAAACCATGAAGACTTGGGAAACTATGGATGACATAAATGGGTGTTGTAAGGAACAAAAATGAGCATATTTGCAAAGGTTGTTAGCCACCACCATGATGACAAATTTGTTGTTGACTTTAAGGAGGCCAACTATAAAATCCATGCAATCCTGCTAACACTTTTTCTTTTAAAGCATATTTTTGTACCAAAAATGTACACCCTTTATACCACAAGGTGTCTTGCTACTAAGTATATCCTATAGGGGGGTTGGTATATTCTTGAGTCATTGGATGAGTTGAAGCACCTTGTCATTAACCAACCATTCATTTCCTACTTTTACAATCCAATATGGTGCCAATAAGGATTAGGTAAAAAGGGATAATCCCTCCTCATATTTCCTAGAGAAAGCATTAGCCACCAGATTCTCCTTACCCTTATTCTATATGATCTCATAATCATAACCTATGTTATGATCCAACACCTTAAAAATGATCAAAATTTAATGAATACAGTCCACTTCGAGGGGAAAACCTCCTTTTACAATATATCCAATTCAGAAGATAAGATAAGATTATCCTAAGACTAGGTCTCCTTGGAGAAAAAGGGTACAATTATAATTAAAGGGTACAATTAAGGGTTCTAGCCTACATACAAATATAACACTAGAAATATAATAATTCAATATCTAGGGATTAATAAGGGATTTTATACTTAACATGGGGAGTTTTTTAGGTCTTAACGTGTCCCTCCCCTTCAAACAAGTGTTTTCCTCAACACTTGACTAATTATGGGTGTTTCTACATGAATAAATCATCTTCCCGTGTCGCATATTCCACTGGTAGGTTCTTCCTTTTGTCGAGATACTTAGTAATTGCTCGATTTTGTAGCCTCTTAATCCTTGTCTCAACGATTGTTTCTAGTTCTAGTATGATTTGTCCTTCTTCAGTAATCTCTGGTAAAATATTTTGGGAAGGGGTCTTGTCACTAATTACCTTCTTTAAGAAAGAAACATGGAAGACTAGATGTACACATGAATATGGAGGAAAATCCAATTTGTCAGCCATACTTCCAATCCTTTGCAACACCTTATAGGGGCCATAATATTTGGGTGCTAATTTATTGTCCTTCTTTTGTTGCTTGAGGGTCATCTCTTTATATGGTTGTAGCCTCAAAAATACCTAATTCCCACTTCAAATTCTTTTGCACTGTGATGTTGGTATGCTTGTTGTTTCATCCTATTTTGTGTCATAACCAAGTTGTCCTTCAATATCTTGAGAACCTCTTGTTGGTTCCCTATGTGGTCCTCCCCTACCTGAACCTTTGTAGTCCCTTTCAAGGGTGATGTGATGGATGGAGGATGATATCCATAAAGTGCCAAAAATGGGGACATTATTTATGAAGTATGGAAGGATGTATTGTACCACCATTCTGTCAAGGGAAACCACTTGAACCATTGTGCTTGTTTATCAGATGCAAAGCAAAAATCTCATTTTTCTCATCCGATTGAGGATGGTAATATGAGTTGTGAGACAATTGAGTACTCAAACAAGAAAATAACTTGGTCCAAAAATTTCCAATGAAAATTGGATCTTTGTCACTTACAATAATCTTTGGGACTCCATGTAGCTTTTGAATTGTTTCCATGAATGTTGCAACTATTGTACTTGCTTTAAAAGGATGAGAAAGAGAGAAAAAATGGGCATACTTTGTTAGTCTATCCATTCCTACCATGATGAAAGTTGTTCCTTCATATTCGGGTAAACCTATAATAAAATCCATTGAAACTTATTCCCAACATTGACTTGGTATAACTAATGGTTGTAGGAGACCTGACGTCCTAGTTTTATCTCCTTTAGTCTGTTGGAAGACCACACATTTAGACAGACTTTTGAACATCAATTTTAAGACCTCCCCCCAAAAAAACCTTCTTGATCATGATACCATAGCAAATCATTCTTCCATACAAATTTATCGAATGCATCGGGGTCCTCTTGTAGTTGTTGAATGATCTTGCATACCTATTCGTATTGCTTCCATTTTATCCTTTCTTATTCCACCCAATTAGATTGTGGAATAGAAATAGCACATAGTGAACCCTTTGTTTCTTCTTCTTTCCTTGAAAGTGCATCTACCACAATATTATGTTTTACTTTATTGTATATAATTTCAAAGTCATATCCTAGAATATTTGTAACCCATTTTTTGTTGCTATTATAAAGATAAACATTGCTCCAAGAAGTACTTCAAAATATCATGATATACTTTTACTTTAAAGTGTCTTCCTATTAGGTAAGGGTGTCATTTCTTAACTGCATGTAGTATGGCCAACATTTGTTTTTCCTAAATTGGTTTGAGTAAGATTTTTCCTTTAAGTTGGATGCTTTCAAAGGAAAGGGGCCTTTCTTCTTGCATTAAAAATGCACCAATGGCATGGCTTGAGGTATCACACTCCACAATAAATGTTTTTGTGAAGTCAAGTGTGCCATGGCTAGGATAGGAGTTGTACAAATAACCTCCTTAAGTTTTTCAAAATATTTGGTTGCCTTGAGTCCAAGAAAATGTCGCCTTATTTAATAATGTTGTTAGAGGTGTCGCCATTTGACCATAGTGCTTGAAAAACTTGTTGTAATAGATTGTTAATCCTAATAATCATCTAAGTTTCTTCAAGGTTTTGGGAATTGGCCATTCCTTCATATCTTTAATTTGTTTAGGATCCACTTTTACACCTTCATGAGATACAATGTGACCCAAATATCCCACTTCTTGAACCTCAAAGGAACACTTGGAAGGCTTTGCATAAAGTTGTTGCTATTCAAAATGTTGTAATACTCTGTCAACATGTTGTACATGGTCTTCCCAAGATTTTTTGTAGATTAATATGTCATCAAAAAATACTAACACAAATTTTCTAAGAAAGGGTTTTAAAATAGAATTCAGTAATCTTTGAAATGTTGACGGTGCATTAGTAAGCCCAAATGGCATAAACAAAAACTCATAATGACCTTCATGTGATCTAAAGGTTGTTTTGGGAATGTCTTCTTGCCCCATTATGATTTAATGATATCTTGAACGAAGATCCAACTTAGTAAAGAAAATTGATCCATGTAATTCATCTAATAATTCATCAATGACATGAATAAGGAACTTGTCTTTGATGGTCATTTTGTTGAGATGTCTGTAATCTATGACATACGCCATGAATCATCCTTCTTCATAACCAGCACTACTAGTGAAGAGAAATAGCTTTGGCTACGTTGAATGATGCCAACCTCTAATATTCCTTGGATCATACACTCAATCTCATTCTTATGTGCATATGGACACATGTAAGGCCTAATGTTAGGTGGTACACTTCCTAGTTGCAAATGAATAGCATGGTCATGATCTTGAGTCGGTGGAAGACCCTTAGGAATCTCTCAAAATACCTTGGAATGGATTTTGATAACTATTTGAAGATCAACTGGAGCAGAGGATATAGATGTTTAAACATATAGTGAGAACAATTTCCCAATTACACCATCCCACTTGCGTTGTTGTGGTGAAAACAACCATTGTTCTGAAAAGTACTTCAAGCTATGATGGTTCATGTTTATCTAGGGGAACCTCCTAATGATATGCGAGTGCCATGCATCAATGACATGAAGGATTCCCAAGTTTTGATCACACAATTGTTAACTAGTGAATGCAAATGGGCACCATTTTTGCATAAATACTACCCCAAGACCTTTTCTGAAGGCATCACATTCCATGACAAAAGTATTAATGAAAGTGAGCACTGCTAAGACTGGAATAATGCGCATGGCTTCCTTTTAAGGTTTGAAAGGATTGCTATGTTACATCATTTCACACAAAGACATTCTTCTTGAGCAAGGTGGTTAATGGGGCTATAATTCACCCATAATTTTGTACAAACTTTTAGTAGTAGTCAATAAGTCCTAAGAAACCACATAACATTTTCAAAGTCCTATGGCATGGCCAATATTTCGTAGCCTCAATTTTCTTAGAATCCGCTCGCACCTTTATCCTACTTATTATGTGACCCAATTATTACACTTAAAAAATGTCAAATGCACATTTGGAATGCTTGAGGAACAACTAGTTATATTAGAGTAGTTGTGGGGTTTTATCAACATGCTCCACATGTGCTTCCCAAGTCTCGCTATAAATCAAAAGATCATCAAATAAGACTTGCAAAAAGTTGGTAGAAAAGGTTGAACAAGCTTGTTCATGAGGCTTTGAAAAGTGAGTGGGGCATTGCAAAGACCAAAAGGAATCACCAAAAACTCATAACTCCCTTCATGTGTGAGGAAGGAGATGTTAGGAATGTTTGCCTCTTTCATCTAGATTTGGTGATGCCCAAAGCAAAGGTCAAGTTTATTGAAGAATTGGGAACCATGAAGCTCATTCAAGAGGTCATTAATGACTAGGATAGAAAATTTTTCTTAATCATCAACTTATTAAGCGCACGGAAGTCTAGGCACATGTGTCACTTTCCTTCTTTCTTCAATACCATGACAACTAGGGACAAGTACGGGCTATTACTAAGATGTATCAAGCTAACCTCCAACAATTACCAGAATATATTTTCAATTCCATTATTTTGTGCAAAAGTAATGTAGGAACCCTAGGGTGTTTTCCTAAATTTAATCCATGAATCCATATGAGGATTTATCTAATACCAAATTGATGTTGGATGGACCCACAAGCCCCGACAAGTTTTTCCCCCACTTGATTTTTTTTTTCAAAGAAAAAATTTGCATTTTTATTTCTGAGAAAAGAAGTAAAAACATTGTCTTAAGGTTATTATAGCACATTACATATATGAATATGGAAATAGTGGTTTCCATTGTATAATAAGATAACTTTCATATAATCTTTCTACAAAACTTTATTAGAGCATTGACCATTGATGCTACAACTAACAAAACTTTTGCCCATCACTAAGCATAGAAAACAATCCTCAAAAGTAAGCACTAATCATTACAACCTTCCCTTATAACTTCCTAGCCTCCCTAATAAAAAACCCATAGTTCAAAGTGACCCCCTAGTCTCCTGTTGAATGCCATCTTGGGATTCCAAGATATAAAGATCGCCAAGTTGTAGTTGAAATCCCATTTTTGATAGTGTATTAGCTTGTTGATTTAACTCTTTGTAAACATGAGAAATTTTGAAAGTATTGAAAAGATAAACAATCTCCTTAATATGAGAAGCCAAAGAAATCAAAGATATATTGTTAATATTATGTACACCAAACATCTACTTGACTACCAAAGAAGTGTCTCGATAAACATGTAGAGAGGGGACATTGTACTCAAATGGAAGCCTTAAAAGAGTCCTCAAAGCCATAAATTCTGCAAAATTGTTTGTACCCTTGCCCACAATTTCTTTGAAGGAGATAAAGTGGGTATCTAAGAAATATAATTCCCCCCCTAAACCATATATATGATTAGAACCTTGGAATGCACCATGAAAGAATCCCCAACAACTGCTCTTACATATCAATAAAGCTCCAACCCATCTTGTATATTCTACTTTAGGATTCCTTTTGCAAAAATTAAACAAGGAAACACTCTAAGCTAATAATTGAAAGGTTTGTACAGATCTCTCTTCAAAATTTTACACATTTCGAGCAAGCCACACACCCCACAACTTCATAAAGGGAATAGATCTGTAATATTTTAAATCTATTGGATGAAACCAAGGATGAATACATTCAATAAGAATGTTCCCAATGCAAATATTCTTTTAATTAACCCAATGATAGATATCTTTCCAAATATACCTGGAAAAGTGATATTGGACAAAAATATGTGTAATAGGATCCTCAAATATCATGTAGAAAATAAAAATGAATGGACCATGTTTTTTGTGATTTTGAATCATTTCCCAAGTTAGCACTTTGATACTCAAAGATAACCACATAAAAATTGTATTCTTCAATGGAACTTTTACCTTCCAATGGAAATACCAACACCAACATGGGGCTTAAGTCACCTTGAACTGCAGGGCATGATAACCCATTCTCGTAGTATAAATGCCACTCGTTTGATTCCTCCACTTGAATTTTACGGAGGAAAGGCTTTATCACCGTGATAATGTAGCTCCACAATCATTTATCAATTGTATTCTACACCCTAAAACTTAATGATCATAGGTATTCAAACAGTGGTTGCAACAAACTTACAAAGGGAGCCCAAAATTTCATGAAAATAGCATGCCCACAACAAAGATGATTCGGAAGATTCAATGGTTCAACAATCCTTTATTAGGTTCCTAACCTCCCTAACCCCTCAAGTAGATAGAATAATATTTTTTTCTATGTAATAAAGGTCGTCATTAGTAAATGGGGCCTATGTAATAAAATGAACATGTCTAATGTAAGAATACTTACTAGAAGGTTCTGCCTCTAGAAAGTTCTTCCTCTAGAATGTTATCAAGAAGATAGAATTAGTATATATAAGCGTAAAAAGTATGAAAAAACTTGTCCTGTGAAATCATTTGTACTCGAGCTCGGCTCTATTAGAGGTTGCCCCCTTGAAGAGGCAAGTGAAATTTTCTCTAAAGATAATAAAGGTATCATCTTTTGGATCTATCACGACGGTGTGCTTACTATTTTGTTTATTTATGCTAGTTATTGTGATAAAAATTATGCTATTGCTTTGAATATTTCCTTATGGTACCTTGCAAGTGGTATCATAGCTCTTTCCTCTACAAATTTTTAGAAAAAAAACCAGGCTAGAGACATGTTTTGAAGTCTATAAAGCACAGTGATTTGTCATTAAGCGGGTAAAATTGTGGTTGGGGAAGAATATGCGTGGGAACTACACATTGTTTCACCTTGTTGGAAACCCCTATAACCCCTATTGGTACCCCTTTGAGTATTACTACATCAAACAACACATATACATGGAATTGCACTCCCTTGTACCCTTGGGTATATTGATAGTCCCATAGGTATCCTAAAACCATCCATAACTTAGCCAATAGACTACCTAAGTGTTATAATGGCACCAAGAATAACTCTTAGGAAGACTACTCTCATTTACTTGGGTAATCGGGTAGTACAACTAAGGGTACGGTTAAACCTCATTAGTTAGAGCCCTGAGATATTGGCCCAAGTGTTATTGTTAGACCCCACCGGTATATCATAGAGCTATAGCACAGGGCACTCCATTGTCCTTAGGAACCCTCAAAACCCTAACCCTTTCTGCCAAAACAGAACATAACATAAATAGTGTTGAAATTTTTCACATCCAGTGTGGGCAACCATGTTTCCTGCATCTAGGCTGCAAAATTCCTACACATTCTTCCCTTTTAATAATTTGGGTATTTTGTCACCGTAGTATTATTCAAACCACAGTATAACTCCATAGGAGTTTAAAATTATATTGGTCCCACCAGCACCCTTATTTGGAACCTATCCCAATGGATTTCTCTCTTCGCACTGATCATCGTGGTACCCCTATCTCATAAGCCATTTTTTGTGTGGACCCACCCACCCTCTCTGACACCCTTATTTATGACCAATCACACTAGATTCCTCTTTTTGCATTGATCACAATGATAGTACTCTCTCACAATCCCTTTTGTGTGGGCCCACCAACCCTATTCTTTCCAACTTATCTCCTAGATGGCTACCAACAACCAAGACTATGAAACTTGCATCACTTCCCTGGACAATTCCTTGACCAACTGCGACAATGAATTCCAAGCAGCTCAAGCCAAAAATGATCACACTTTAAATCTAGTTACTTCATACATTGCTACCATAAATTTCAATCTCACTAAACTAGATAACCTCTCTATCGATATGAAATTATTGACCGCATGGTTTTGTCAATCCAAGGGTCCTCTCTCCTATGAAAAACCTTCACACCAAGAGGGCGTTGACTCATCCCATTCCATGGCCTTTCATTCTAATGCACTTTCTCGTGACCTACGTCTTCCTAAAGTAGAGGTGAATAAATTTGATGGCTCTAACCCCACCAGTTGGGTCACTCAAATGGAACATTATTTTTCATTGCATGGCATCATTGGTGACTAAATCAAAATTCGTGTCAGTGTCCTCTATTTGGATCCAAAACTATGGCAATGGTGGAAATGTCACAAAAATTCACACCGAGGTTTTATTGCTTAGAACCATTTTGTTGCATACCTTTATGAACACTTTGACACATACACATCATTTGGGTAATTTGACCAAGCTTAAATAGTCTAGTATAATGGAAGACTACATCACTGCCTTTGAACAATTGGATTTCTGAACTGAAGGCAAGTCAAATACCTTCTTCCATGAATGCTTTATTAGTGGCCTCAAGGATGACATCTAAGCTCATGTCCTAATGGCTCACCCCCAGACTTGGCTTGAATCCACTCACCAATCCAAGGAATCCCAACATGTAGTCTCTTCTCAAATAAAAAAAAGACATCCTTTATTCTACGTTTCCATTTCACCGATCCATCTCCTCCACCTCCTCTCACAGTCCAGAAATTAACCAAGGTAGAAATGTTTGAATGCCAACTTAAGGGTATTTGCTACAACTGTGATGAAAAATATTTTCCAAGGCACAAATGTAAGGAGAAAAAATCTTTTATGGCCATTTTTGAGGACATTTCTAAAGATGATTGTGATGTTTCCCCTCCTAAAGCACTGCCCCAGGCCAATGATTCCAACCTGCCATTTGATCCACATAAGGTAAAACCTCTCATCTCTCTGCATGCTCTCACTAGTATCTCATCCCCCCAAACCCTTAAGTTAATTGGCTATATCAAGCATCGAAAACTCAATATCCTCATCGACAATGGTAGCACCCATAATTTCATTCATCGTCAAATTTCTCAAGAGACCCTTTGTTATATCCATGCAGTCCATAACTTTCAAATCATGATTTCTAATGGTGTTTCCATGAAATGTGGGGTCATTGTGGAAATGCGTGCATGTAAATTGGTGATTATAATCTAAAATACCACATATTTGTTATTGAAATGTGTGGTTGTGACAATGTTCTGCATGCTCAATAGTTGCGCACATTAGGCCCCATCACCATGGACTTCAAGGTATTATGTTTCCAACATTATGGACATTTGCACAAGTTCCAAGGCATCATGGGAGGTTCCCCCAAGATTTTTAGTTCACACCGAATGGAAAAAAATCCTTAAAAAGGGTCATTCTGAAATTATTGCCCAGATCCATGCCATTCAAGAAGTTGAGATTTTCTCCCCCACTGTTCATCCTGACATGCAGCATCTCCTCTCCAAACACCAATTCGTTTTTTACAACCCCAAAAGAGTCCCACCCTCCCATGGTTCCCATGATCATTCCATTCCACTTGTCCCTTGTAGTCTTCCTTAAAATGTTTTACTTTATCATCACCCCTTTGCTCTGAAAAATGAAATTGAGAAAATTGTTCAAGAATTGTTAGATGCAAGTGTCATCCACCCTAGTACAAGCCCTTATTCATCTCCCATGGTAATGGTACTTAAGAAATAATGTATTTGGCACATGTGCCATGATTTTTGAGATCTCAACAAAATTACCATCAAAGATAAATTTTCCATTCTCATCAATGATGACCTTTTGGATGAACTAATTGGTGCTCACTTATTTACCAAAATTGATCTACATTCTAGCTACCACCAAATATGTATGAAGGAGGTTGATATTCCCAAGATTTCCTTTCGTACTCACGAAGGCCACTATGAGTTTTTGGTCATGTCCTATGGCCTATGCAATGCACTCTCCACTTTCCAAAGTCTCATGAATCATTTCTTCTACCCCTTCCTCTGTCATTTTGTATTGGTCTTCTTTGATGATATCCTCATTTATAGTAAAATGTGGCAATCCCATATTTCCCATGTGGATCAAGTATTGCACTTACTTTCTCAACATCAACTCTTTCTCAAAGAGTCTAAATGTGCTTTTGGAGATTCTGAAGTAGAATACCCAAGCCATATTGTTGGTAAGGATGGTGTCTGTTTGGATATTAAGAAAATTGAAGCTATGAAGGATTGGTCCCACCCTAAAACTCTTAAAATTTTGCAAAGTTTCGTGGGTTTAACTATATATTATTGTAAGTTTGTCCATAATTATGGAAAAATTGCAACCCCACTCATTGCCCTCTTTAAGAAAAATGCTTTCAGTTGGAATGAAACCACTAATCAATCCTTCCAATATTTAAAAGAGGTTATTTGTATGACTCTGGTTCTGGCACTACCTGACTTCACAAAGATTTGTGTTTTGGAGTTTGATGCCTCTAAGAAAGGCATTGGGGCAATCTCATGCAAGAAAAAATACCATTAGCCTTCACTAGTAAACAATTTTTTTAGAGACACTTGGGAAAATCCACCTATGAAACAAAAATGTTGGTCATTTTACATGCAGTGGATCTCTAGTGTCCTTACTTGATGGGGAAACACTTCCAAATTAAAACTAATCATTGTAGCCTCACATATTTTTTGGAACAAAGGATTTCGTCCCCTGAGGAACAAAAGTGGTTGACCAAAATGTTCGGGTATGATTATAAAATCATTTAAAAGAAGGTAAAAGATATTGTGGTTGTTGATGCTCTTTCTAGGAAATATGAATAAGAAGGGTTCCTCTTTTCAATCTCCTTCATTATTTTTGATTGGTTAAAGTTTGTTCACCACGAATGGTTCCAAGATCCCAAAATTTCTATCATGATACAACAATTGCAACAAGACACTAATGCATCTCTGGGATACACTTGGGAAAATGAGGAGATTTGTTAAAAAGGTCTCATGTATTTGAGAAAACACTCCCACTTTAAATCCAGTGTGCTCTCTAAACTTCATGCTTCACCAACAACGAGGCATTCTATCTTTCACAAAACATATGAATGGATCAAACATTCATTTTTCTAGGAAGGCATGAAGCAAGACATATGCACTTTTATGGTCGAATGTGATACTTTCCAATGAAACAAGGGATACATAATGAAAACTCCATGCACACTACAACCTCCCCCTATTCCACCTACTATATGGATCGATATCTCTATGGACTTCATAGTCAGATTACCCAAATATTGTAATAAGTCAATCATCATGGTTGTGGTTGATCTCCTTTCCAAATATGACCTTTTTTGTGCCCTCCAACACTCATTTAAAGCCTCCACAATAGCTCAAATTTTCATGGACAATATCATCAAACTCCATGGAATGCCCCAATATATTGTCTTCGACTGTGATCCCACTTTCACAAGAAAAATCTAAAAATAATTATTTAGGCTCCAGGGCACCCAATTGCATCTCAACACTACCTATCATCCCTAGATTGATCATAAAACCGAAGTTTTCAACATGTGCTTGGAAACCTATTTACGATGATTCACGTCTAAATGACAATCTCAATGGGCTCAATGGTTACCACTAGTCGAATGGTGGTACAATACATCTTATCATGGTGCTACTCGCGTGACTCCCTTTGAGGAATTCTATGGTCTAAGTCCACCCTTTGTATTATCTTACATGCTCAGTGTCTCCAAGGTATAGAAGGTGGATAGAACCCTTACAATTCGATCTAACATTCTATGCACCCTCAAAGCGAATTTGTTCATGGCTCATAATCGCATGAAGCAACAAGTTGATCAATGTCATTTTGAACACCATTTTCCTAAAGGGGGGTAGGCGTTTCTTCATCTACAACCATATAAGAAAACTTCCTTCTAAGCAGATTATTATGATAAACTTTCTCAAAAAAATTATGGCACTTAGACAATCCTCGAGTGTGTAGGGCCCATGGATTACAAGTTATCCCTTCCTAGTCACCCTAATCTCCATCCATTTTTTCATGTATATTTCTTAAAGAAAGTGATTGGAACCAAGTGCCAGATTCAAACTAGTCTCCAAAAATTGGATGAAGAAGGTTCCATTTGGTTGTAGCCAGAAGAATTCTGTGCCCAACATGAGCGTTGTCTTTGTCGCCACAGAATTAAGGAAATTTTAGTATAGTGGAAGGATACACAACCTGAGGATGCCACATGGGAGTTAGCCACCATTCTAAAACAAAGACAAGGTTTTTCTTTTTGTGGGAGGGAATGTTAGGGTCCTAACCTCCCTAACTCCTCAAGTAGATAGAAAAATATGTTTTTATATGTAATAAAGGCCATCATTAGTAAATAAGGCCTATGTAATAATGTGAACACGTCTGAGGTAAGAAGACTTACTAGAAGTGATTTGGATTGGATAATTATATTGTTTGTCATCTATCTCGATGCTTTCAATGTGGAAAATTTTGGAGCAATCAGGTTGAAGGGTCATTTTAGTGGTAAGTCCTAGTTTGGAAAAATAAGGTCTGAAACCTTCCGAAGCCAATTTGAGGAATTAAATTTATTTATTTATTTATTTTTAGGTTTTTGATGTCTAAAACTTGCACACACCCCCTTGATGGTGTTCTACACTTCGATACCTTTCCAATGATGTAGATCATTCGTCAATCAAAGTTCGTATTCAAAATCTATGCCTCCCACAAGTTGGCCTATCATGTTGACCACCATGGTACGAGGGGATGCCACATCAACCCCCATTACTCATGCATATGGGGTTAGCCATGTGAAGAATTTCAAAAATATTCTAGAAGGTTCAAAATCCTACCAAAATTAAAGGTTGAGGAAGTCCAAAAAACCTACCCCTAGATGGTTATCAAAGCTATGTTAAATACCAAACTACTAGGAGGAGAAGGGATTTCATTGTGCGTTATTGTATTTTGTTCCATAACAGAGCAGAACAACTGGGAGTGCAGAATTAGAGAGAATAATAGAGGGGGTTAATGTTATGTACCATCCTAATAGGCCACAGGTCTCAAGTAAATTCATAGATAGTGCCTTTCTTCTCCTTTGTACTTTCATTATTTCCATACCAAAGAAAAGAGAGCAGAGCAACCTCCCCTTCTAGTTTGGTTTTCTCTCGTAAGCGTTTCCCGAAGCAAATATTTGTGTCATTTTTTGGATGATGGGTGATTGTATTTTATTGTTCTCTATTTTCCACATTTTATCAATTTCATGCATAAGCAAAAAATCAATAGCTAAATATTTTGGAGATCTAAAGGAAAATTAACCTTAACAGTAAAGATTACAGTATATTAGATATGTTCTTAGAAATTGTTCCAATGGAATATCCACGATAGTTTACAAATCATATTGGTATCAGAGCAGGTTTTTATTTTGGGTATTTGTGGGAAGTTGTAGGATCCAAGAATCACCTTTAAGAGGAGTTGTAGAAACCCTAGACTTGGTGGACGAGTATGTTCATAATAACCCTTGAGATCTAGCAAAAGAGATATTTGAGCAGTTGGAAGTGAAAGTTTTCGACATCAATTTCAATATGAACCTCCTCATGGTAGCTCTATCAAGCAAGCTCAAACCATTTGGAAATGATGGAGGCTCTAACTCAGAGATCAGATCGAAGGGGAAATTAGGAGATTGGGAAGACTTGGGAAAGGAGTCACGGAGAGAATCTGAGAAAGAGCAGTCAAGTTAGAGTGTCATTAACCCTTCACAATCCTTATTCAATATGGAAGAGAAATTGGACATAAAGCCATAGCAAGGTGAGATCAATGCATTAAAACTGAATCATTGGATGCAAAAACTAGAAGTTTATTTAAGCATTCATTATATAGATGAAGGGAAGAAGATTTCATTTGCTAGATTGAAGTTAGAGGGCCATCCTTTAACTTGGTGGGAAATCTATATGAAACCTCTTAGTTTGGAGGGTGATCCACCAGTAACTAGGTGGGAGAACTTCAAACCCTCATCAAATCCCAATTCTACCCTATTGGGTATGTAGAGGACCAATGGATCCAGTGGCACTAATTCAGGCAAAGTTAGGGGCATAGTGTATAAGAGTACACCACTGAGTTTGGAAATATGGCCATCATGCTAGGTATCTCTCCCAAGGACCCAAATGTATTCCTCAAGTATCTAGGGGGTTTACACAGTCATCTACGAAATCATGTGATGCTCTTCAATCCAAGGACAATGGATGAGGTATGCGTATAAGAACAATACTTGGAAAACATGGGCCAAGAGAAGGGGCAGTCGAGTGGTTCAAAGAAGAAAGGGTACCAGGAAGCTTCCAAGAAGGGGAAGAAGAAGTTGAAAAGGGGAAAATATAAGAAGACATCAACCACTACACATAAATGCAAAGATACCAACAACCATTGCAATCATTGATGGCCATACTGAGGAAAAATGTTGGAAACTAAATCCATTTCTAAACCCAAAGAACTGCAAGAAGGGTGGAAATAAAAAGAACCTTCTAGCCATAGATGTGAGTAATACCCATTGATGTATGTGAAGTAGTTTTTGGAAGACCCTACATGTATATGAGGGATTCAATCTTCATGCGGAGATCCAACCAATATCGACTAATCATGGATGGGAAGTCCTACATCATTAATGCACATAAAGGCAAGTAAAATATATCATTCGTAAGTGCCAACCAAGTTAAGAAGTTGATTAGTTATAGTAAGAAATATTTTTTTCTTTTCTTAAGAGAAAATCAGTCCGACGATGAGTCAATGAGAGTGAAGGAAAGAGAAGAAACATTAGTTGGAAGAGTTGCTATAGGAAATACATAGAAGTGTTCAAGGACCCTAAAGGACTACCACCCAAGAGGGATGTGGAGCATGAAATACAATTATCTCTAGACTCCCCATTGTCGAATATTGGGCTATATAGATAGTTTGTTCTAGAAGAAAATGAAGTGAAGAAACAATTGCAACATTTGTTGGAGCAACACGTGATTCAACCAAATACCTCACCTTGTGGGTCACCCATAATATTTTTTCCCAAAAAGGATGGGACTTGGAGAATATGTATTGATTATAGGGCATTGAACAAGATTACACTAAAGAATCGGTACCCTCTGTCAAGGATCGATGATTTGTTGGACCAACTGCAGCATGCCTAGTACTTCACTAAGATGGATTTGAAATCGGGATATCACCAAGTATGAGTCAAAGAAGAAGATACCTGGAAGATTGACTTCAAGTAAAGGAAAGGTTTGTATGAGTGTTTGGTTATGCCATTTGGTTTATATGATGTGCCAACTATATTTATGAGACTAATGATTGATGTTCTATGCCCTTATCTAGATTCATTTATTATTGTTTATTTGGATGATATAATGGTTTATAGTGCTACCTTGGAGGAACACATATCACATCTTATGCAGGTGTTAGAGACTTTGAAAAATCACTAATTGTTTCCCAATCTCAAGAAATGCGAATTTTCTCAGTATACTTTGGTGCATTTTGGGTATGTGATCGGTGGAGGGGAGCTCAAGATAGATCACGCAAAGATGGAGGCCATCATGAAATGGAAGTTCCTACCAATGCCACTGAAGTTAGGATTTTTCTTGGGGAAACACAATTATTACGGAAGTTCATAGCTTTATTTTCAGCAGTAGTTGCGACACTCCATTCCATAACAACGAGTGGTAAGAGTTTCCAATCGGGGAAGAATAAGCGGAATGATTTTGATGATCTAAAAAATAAGATCAATCAAGCACTAGTTCTCATGCTACCAAATTTGCAGAAGCCCTTCGAAGTGGAGATAGATGCAAGTGGGTATTCCATGGGAGTCATTTTCATGCAAGGAGGAAGACTTATATGCTATCATTCTGAAGTATTTCATGGGGTAGTTCTCAACTACCATACCTACGACAAGGAACTCTATGCCTCAATACAAGCTGTCAAAAATTGGAAGCATTATTTGATGGGAAAGTATACCATCATCAACATAGATCACCAACCACTAGAGTATTTCCAAGCCCATAGTAAGCTACAACAAACTAGGCATTACAAGTGGATGGGGTTTTTACAACAATTTCACCTAGTCATCAAGTATAAGAAGGGTAGTACAAATAAGTTGGCAGGAATGCTTTCACGACCTACCACATCCAATATTAAAGCTTTGGGAACTTTGATGCACTTGGATCCTTTTACCCATGATGCATACAAAGAGGCATACACATAAGATGAGGACTTCAAGGAGGTGTTTTAGTAGCTACGGGACCAAATTCATATAGAAGAAGGTGATGAAAAGGATGAATATCATTTGCAAAATGGTTTACTCTACAATATTAACAATCTTTGTGTGCCTAAAGGTCAACGACTGCATCATATCAAAGAGGCTCACACCTCCAAGGTTGCAAGACATTTTGGTGTTGGGAAGATAGTTTCCAATTTACAAAGGTATGTGTACTAGACCCGAATGAAAGAAGATGTAGCATGGTATATTAGAGGTTGTATACTTTGTTGTACCAACAAACCCAACAACCAGAAGCAAGGTCTATTCCATCCCTTACCTATACCCACTCAACCTTGGGAAAGAATTTCCATGGATTTTGTGGGAGGTTTACCAACAACCAAGAAGGGACATGACTATCATGCCTTCTAAAAATACCATCAATGGACAAGAAGCAACAAAAAAATTATTTGAACAGGTTTGGGTGCACTTTGGGATACCAAGGAGCGTCATCTCAAACACGGATACTGGATTTCTCAGTGCATTTTAGACTACATTGTGGGAGAAGATGAACACCAAGTTGAAGAGGTCTACAACGTTCCATCCACAGACAAATGGGAAGATGGAAGTAGTCAACGGGACTTTGGTGTAGCTTTTGAGGGGTTATAATCAAAAGCATCTAAAGACCTAGGATGAAAATATGATCTATAAACAACACTCTTATAATAGAGAAATCCACACTTCTACTGGTAATTCACCTTTTGAAACTTGATTTGGGTATTTTCCACCTTCACCCTTAGATGTTGTATATGGACAACAAGGAGGAGAGAGGGAGGACCTCACAAGAGATGCATTAAAAATAAAAATAAATGTTGAGAAGATCAAGCAGATCCATTTGCAAGTACAAGATAAA
>JZKD02S1755003.1:65276-89524 GCA_000966675.3 Picea glauca
CTCAATTTTCCACACATTGAATTAACATAAAGGTGTTGTTTATTAGTGGAATTATTGTCCAATCAACAACTAGATATGATAGAAGAAAGGTAAATAAAATATAAATATGACAAGAAATATGGCAAGAGGAAGAAACTCCTCACATTTCTTATTCATAGATGAGTAGTGTTCTCATAACTAGGCCTTTATGTTAGAATGAAAGCAAGAAGTTCCTACAACATATTTACAACAAATGAATAGCATATAGAATAGTCATACTAAAAATAAAACAATAGCTTACTTCTTCCTTAATATTCAAAGGGTTTGATACACAAGGAAGTTCAACATCATCATCTCGAAGCTCCAATTTTCAATCACTTCTTTCACTCCATAGTCCTCTAAACTCCAATTACAAATGAAATGAATAATTGATTCTCTTTATATAGAGGTGGCTTAATTTCTCTTAAATAAATACAATAAATATCCAACTAACTTCATAACAAGTCAAAGAAATAATAAACAAATGGAGTAGTTAGATCTTGTTAACCATGTCAAGTGGATAGTGTGGCCACTACTCTCTCCAAAGGAGGTCACCCCATCCAAAAATAAAGAGGAATATACAATATAATTCTCATAAAGGGGGTGAACCACCAAAAATAGGCACAACACCAAGTCAAGATCTCATATGGTCCACATAGAATGTGCCCTCCAAAGTGCATGCAAGAAAAATACAATATAATATTCTTTGACATGGGAGGATGTGCTCCAAGGTCCACCTAGAAAATATCACTAAATGCACCCTCCAAGATGCATGAGTGAGAAAAAATATAATAATCATCCTCAAGTAACCACTCCAAAAAAAATAGCAAGATGTTGGTCTCCACATGTGCAGCCACCAAGAAGAAGATTCAAAAATAGAAAAGGAGACCAAGTATATCCATGTGAAATCCACGACCCTCCAAGGGAAACATGTCCTCTAAGAAAAATCCTCCACAACAACCTCCAAATAAAATAAAATTTATGCCAAGTCAGAAAGGTGAGGGTGCTCTCCAATGAAGTTGAAACAACCATATTTGACCATGCAACAATGAAGAAGAAGCACCAAGGAGAGGTGAACCATAGAAGAATGTGCCATAGAGCCACCTCATCCAACCAACAAATAATAAATTATCCTCCAATTAAAGTGTGCCCTAGGAGAATGTGCCAAGGATGGTTACACTCCATTAAAACATGTGCCAAAACCATGTTTTGTTTTGCAAATCCACCAGCCAGTTTCTCAAACCATGTGCACAAGGGAATGGTGCCCTAGAGAAGTGTGAAAAAGTAGTTATCAATAAACAATAGAATAATATTCCATAACCACCTCCATAATGATACTTATTCAACCAAGAGAGGTGTGACATAGAAAAGTATGTCATCCTCCAATGAACAATAGGATAATGCATGCAAGCCTTGAAAGTTATGCCAAAGAGAGGAGCGCTCCACAATAAATCTTCAAATAACCTCCAAATAACCCCTACAAGTGTTAATGGATGCCAAATGAAGTAGGGTGCTTCACCAATAGATTCAAGTAGCCACTAGAATGATTGAATCATCCTCAACATGTGTGCACAAAGGCTAATCCTCTAATATAATCATAGTCCACCTCCAAATAATCATTGAATGATTAAATCACCATGAATATGTGTGCCAATGAGAGGTGCACTCTACTAAAGTGTTGTACCATGCATATAAAAGATGTTATCCCTAGCAAAACTCCCAACCATGATACTGAAAAAACATAAAACCCAACCTAGTGTGCACTACCACCAAGGGCTTATTACATCAAAATACATCATCCAACCTTATAAAATGCTAGATCATCAAAAAATAAGCATGTACCCCCCTTCTAACTCAAACTTAGGAAAAATTGCATCAACAAGGGTACTAACATCATCAAACACATTTCCATCTAAGTCATGTCTAGAAAACATCGCAATATTAAGTTATATCACCTAGGACAGTCCCATCAAGGCAACATGGATCACCCCACCACATCAACATCATAAGAGAAGGGAACATGAGAAAGTGCTAACCCATCCAATCATCAAGTATGCCCCCCATCACACATCCAAAACATGAGAACCATGTAGAACACCCCCTCCTAGTGAGAAAACAACATCATAACATCAACACACCTAATCTATAGGATGCTCCATGAATAGGATAACACATGAGGAAGAAAGCACTCATGTGTCAAGAGAGTGATCCATCAAGCAAGGCATGCAAGCAACATAGAAACCATGACCGTCCACCATCTGCCAATAAAAAAAGTAAAGATCTTCATACAAATATCTCTAATGCAAAGAAGAGAAGAAGCTCAATGAAGGTGTATCTCCCCTAATTCCATCAAGAGCCCCAAGGAACCACCAACAAACTCCATTAAATGTCATGAAAATCACAATGTGAAATGTCATACAATATGAGGTGTAACAAGGTCCTCATGAGATTCCTTCAACAGAACTTGTGTTCAACATCCAAAATGTCACAAGCGCACCAATCCATCTATGATAAAACAACTAATGACTGAGATCTTATTGACCTATTTCTATTGACCATTGAGCCTAATTAAATGTGGGCCATTGTATATGATAATGGTTGATCTAAGGGCTATGATTAATGCATCCCAACCCGATGCTTCTGCATTAAAAGGATGTTGATAAGGATGCACATTGGGAAATTGAATACTTGGAATCCCTGGGATACCATGATCATTCTCACCATGCAAAGGAGGTAAGCCATGGGGTGTTTCAAATACCTACTAATGTTTATTCAAAGTCAACTACAAATCAAGGTGAATTTCATGTGGGAATTTTTCTATAACTTGGACGGCTATTGAATTGGGTAATAATCCGTGAGTGACCCTTTCTTCAAGATATTTTCCATATGGTGAGAGCTAATAACTTATGGTGAACCAAATTGGAGACATTTAGAGGTGTGTTTACGATCCTTCTTATCGAATCTTATATACAACTCCTTGAAACCCCTTGTAACCAAACGTAATGTTTGCAACTATTACACTTTGAGAATGACATCACATCCTCCCATTTCAATAGTGAACATATTTGATTTGAGTAAATAATCCCACATTTGTAGTTTCATATTCTCACACTTGCCACCAAACTCATCATACTGCCATTTGCTAGATCATGATTTGAAAATTGTGCACCACATGGACTTAAAAATGGGTTTCTTTTGCAACTTGACAATGAATACAATTGTGGTTGTTGCCTCTATCGATTAAGAAAATCACCTTTATGTTCTTGATATAGTCAACCACTTCAGGTTCTAGGGAGTCGAGATTCTTAGTAAAACATGGAGGGAACTTTGGGGTTCCTCCCAAGGAGGCTCTTGGGTGGTTTCTTCATGAGGAGGAGGTGTAGCCTCTAGTATATCTAATTCTAAAGTGGAATCCTATGAAATTTCCTTGGGTGTGTCTAATTGGGACATATCTATGATACAGTATTTATGTTCCTTACATTTATGCTCTTTGAAAAACTTTTCATCACAATGATAACAGAGGTTGAGATGTTGACATTTTATTTCTTTTGTCGAGGTCAACTTGTGGAACCTTAAGGACTGGGAAGTAGATGGAGTGGTCATAGGCACAAGAGGGGGACGTGAGTGGGGGAAAAAAGTGGATTGTTTGGTCTAGGTAGTTACCACCACCTATGCTTAACTCACTGAGAGTCTTCCAAACAAATAGTAGGGTGAGCCATATAGACTAGTGGTTGAATCTCCGCCTTCCTATCACTGATAAAACATTCTTTGAAAAAAATATCAATTGTAACTTTTGTTCATATTGCTAATTTCTTGAAGGAAGCAATAAAGTCTTCCACTGTGCCCATTTGATACAACTTGGTCAACTCACCCAAAAATTAGTATATGTTTCAAAGCCAACATAGATGGCCTTTACAAAATGGCTCTAGGAAATGTACCCCCCACAGGCCTTCTTATGCTATTGCTCTTGATCCAAGTATAACTCACCCACCTTGAGTTTTAGTTGGTCATAATTACTACCTTTGAGGGAAAATAAGTGTTCCATCTAAGTAACCCATCCCATTGGGTCAGAACCATTGAACTTGTTTAAATCTACTTTAGGTAATCTATGTCACATATGGTATTGATTGTCCTAAAAGGGTGGCCCTATGCAATGCTTGCCTCCCATGGATGATTCATTAATGGTTGGCTACACGAGTGGCTCTTGCCAATGCTCTATTCCTAATAAAACTATTGTCGAAATCTTAGACACCTATTCTTGTAGGTTGTCGATCTTAGAAACTTGTTCTTATTGTTTGTCGATATTAGAGACTTGATCTTTGATTTGAGAGACTTGGTTTTTGTAGTTAGGTGATCCTAGTATTCATGGTTGTGTTTCTAGTGGTCACCATGGGACCCTTAGGTCCACCACAAGGATTACCAGAGATTTATATTAATATCATCAACATCACACAAGCACTCTTTTGAGATAAGTCTCCCACAATGGTATAGGCGAGTCCACCAAAAAGGTTAACTAAGAGCTATACCAATGTGATTAGCGTCACACAAGGAGTATTTTGAGATTGGTCTCTCACAATGGTATGGGTTGGCCCTAGGGTTTTTTAACTCTTACTAGAGTTGTACTCTTATCTAAGTATTACTAATGGAATTCTCAATTTTAGGATATTCAAAGATATTGGCATTCCATTGCGCATGTTGCAAAGGATAGGGTTTGTAAGTTCCTAAGAGAAAAGGGGTGCCAAGCACTATATCTCTCTGATATACATTAGGGTTTGTAATAATAGTACTTGGTTAGTCTATCTTGATGTTAACTAAGGAGGACATACCATACCCTTAGTCGTACCTCCCAGTTCCTTGGTACATGAGATGATCTCCCCAAATGATGTGCTTGACTTACTATAGCAACAAAATAAAGAATAGGTTAATGTAAGGAGGGTTTTAGGTGTGCCTAGGGTGATTCCTATATACACGAAGGTACGTGGAAGATTGAATCCATATATATATCCTATCTAATGCGGTACTACTCATCGAGTACTAACATATGTGTACAATGGCGTCCAACCAGGTCACTCCATTTGTTTTCCTTGCATGTATGCTTTCCAACCATAGTTTCACCTACTGAACAACAAATCAATATATTTTAAGACATTGAAACATATCTCTATCCTAGAAAAATATTCCCTAAAAATTGGCCATGCACTGGCACATGAAAGAGCTTTCATATCATTCGCGGTGTACTTAATCAACAGAAACAATAAATTATGAGCAATATCAAAAGAAACATAAACCACATAAAGTAAAATAAGAGAAATAACAATATTGAACCTATAGGATATAAACCCTTATATTGGTAATCTAGAAAGAGAGCAATGCTTTAAGGCCTCTTCTATCTATTGTTCGCTCATTACTCAGAGGTAGTTCACCACTAACAAGATCACACAAATGGATAGATATCCCACAATCGATCCATGTCTAAATTTTGAACTTTTCCTTATAGTGCTTATGAAATCAAGTTTTCAAGGGAGAAATGTTATTTGAATTGTAGATATGTATCCTCGCCTTCCATTGAAGATGATTTATATACTCATGACCTAAAAATATTAACTCTTCCCTTGAATTTGCCTCTAGAGTCACCTAAAGTTCCAATGTCGAATTCTTGTTTATCATCTAGACTTCATAGGTAGAATGTTGACCTAAAGCTTCACATGCTTGTTTTGAAAGAGTTACTATGATTAAAGAAGAAGGGTGAGTCAAGTGTGTGTGTGGCTTGAGGATGTCCTATTTAGTAAGCTATTCTTAGTTTGACATTCAAAGTGCATGAATTCAAGGTATGTATATATGTATTTTTTGGGATGTTTTCCCTATAATGTAAATCACAACCTCTATGATTGGTTTTAGGTCAAAACATTTATGGACAAGAAGTCAATGTATGGTCAGTTGGGTGTATTTTGCAAATATATTTTGTGGGATTTGTTTAGAAAAAGAAAAGCACTGTGACATTGAATTAAAATGTATTTCATGGACTTATTTCCTTGTTTGTAGAGAGTCATTGTGGTTTCACCAAAGGTAATGAAATCTTTATATATGTATGTGATGGAACTTGATGGTAGTGATGTCGAATTCTTGGTAGAAATTCTCGTTATTCACTTTACTTCCCAATAATTTTGGCTTTGTTGATTTGCATTTCATGCTTTAAAATGGTGTCCCATAACCAAGGTTGGAGTTTCAAAACAAAACAACTCATCTAATTTGATGGTTTTGACAACTCTATTACCCATTTCCACAGTTTTCACAAAGGATGTCCACAGTCACAAAACATTTTTAATCGTATTTGATGAACAAATCACCTAGTGACAAACAATTTGCTCATCAAATTCCATCCCTCACGTGAACCTCGGAATACATGTGATATGAGTGTCCTATGTTAATGAATAAGTGCCATTGCCAACCCGTCATCAATTGTAGGAATGTGGTAGAATTCTAACTTCTTGTTTTCATTTCTTTTAATTAAGAGATAAAGCATATGAAACTACGGAATGATGTCCCATCTAGATTTGCTTAAGCCAATAAAAAATTGCTTAAGCCAATAAAAAATTATTATATGATTTTTTTTTTTACTTTTAAAACTTTGGAAAATTTATGTAATTGAAAATTAATAAAAAGTCAAAATTTGACTCTCCATCGAAAAGTACGAATACCTATGTAATTGAAACGAGATTAATGCGAAGTTAAAGACATTTGACTCTCCATCCAAAAATATAGTACTCTGCCTACGACAAGTGCTTACAATAAATGAGAGAAAGATTTTTCTATTAATTCCATCAAAAGTGTCATAAAATGGTTAGGAATTCTAAAAATCCTCTAAGGAAGGTGAGCCACCTTGTCCCTCTATAGTACGATGTACAGAGTATTTATGAGCATTTACATGACTAAAATACAATTAAACAAAACATCTAGATCTTAACAACACTTATCACTTGGATACGTATTGGAGATGGTAATGAAGAATGGTGGGTTTGCATTAAATGGATTCTCTGCATTAAAATATTATCCTTGGTAAATCTTTCATTTTTAACTGGAGTGAATAGACCACTTTACTATTCAATATTGATGCACCAATTTGATAGTTTCTTTCATTGGTACATACAATTAAAACCCATAACTTCCTTTTGATGTGTTCATGAATGTGAACATTAATGTTGTAGCTTTGAGAATCTCTACCCAAACATGCTTCAAATTTACAAAGATCTCAACCATGTTGTGATTGATGTTTTTCATAACCTTTGGTAGCAAGCAATTCAGTTATGATGTGAATTTAACAGTGAAAGCAATAAGAATGGAGAGAGAACTCATTAAACACGCATGCCTTATGGTAAATGTTGTTATAAAAAATGGATGTAACCAACATAAAATATTTTTGGTCTATAAAAGTCCAAAGTAATGAAAATGAGGGAATACCAACCATTTTCATAAATTTTTACATTTATGTATGGTAATCAATTCTTATAAAACTTCTACACTCTCTTTTAAAATAGTAGTTATTGGTCCTATCAATTAGGTGCATGGATTGTTAAGAGGAGTGTTATCCTCCCACACAAGCTCAATTCTTACATGTCACATGTTGAGTTCTTAATGAGTATATTGTCATAACAACCTTGAGTCCTGTGTTGACAAAGCCTCGATCTTATATAGAATAAAATTTACTCTTGGTATCTTCTTGGAATGAGAGGAAGTGCCCATTGGGTTTCCCAAGATATGCATTTCATGAAAATAAAATAAGTAAAAAAAGTGTTGATGTTTGGACAACATTGGGAAGACATTCTCCTAAATTAATAATTAATAATTAATAATATTAATTATTGATTATTAAATAATATATCTAATAAGTAATAATAATAATAAATAGTTATTTATTATCCAAGGGATGCATATCTTCATGGGTAGTCTCCATATGTTCTCTATATATGGAACACCAATCATTGTAATAATACATCTATCATATATCATCTCATATGAAAAATCAACATGGTATCAGAGCGAGACTAGGCTTGACTCCCTCACGGGAGGGCCCAGGAAAATGAAAGGAAAATGAAAGAGAATGGTTTGCTTTGGAAAATACTTTAAGAGGAGTATGAGACGTTCGTACTGAAGATTTGCACCGAGATCATCATTGTCTGAAATTTTCTTTTTTTTAGTTATTGCGCTAGTTGAAAGAGACCAATTTCTCTAGATTCCACAAAGCAAATCTTCTTGAAATTAGAGTGGATTATGGCCTTGCCACCTGATTCAAAATTTCATGGAGTGGTAGCTTCGATTGCCCAACCAATTTCTGCAGATGAAGCTCATGAACAACTAGCACCATATATAATTGGGTTAACATTGTACAATGCTCAAGGACCAAGGATTCTATATCGAGAGCCTGACAACAACCAAGATATAATAGAGAAAGTGTATCGATGGGATACGCATCCCTGTCAAGAGATTTTTCAGACAGGATTTACTCCATGGCCTCAAAGTCCCACTCAAAGCTGGGCAGATTACTACAACCTTGTGGAGCATGTAAACAATGCAGGGATACCTGGAGACCCAGCTACTCGTGGTTCAGTTTTTGTTAAGAACAACGAGATTAACTACATGGAAACCAATAGTCACAATAAATTTCACACTATATCGCTATGAGATATTTTCCCCAGAAGGAATCAACGTGACTCTAACCCTCAACAACGAATATCACTACGCAACACAGGGGCAAATTTCTTTTGCTAGTGGCATTAGCCCTCAATATATTCGAACAACATGTGTATATTCATTTACAGGAGAGCATGGATCATGTATTGGTTTGAAGAGTGGTATATGCTCTTTGTATGTTTTCTTTGGTGTGTTACATTTATATTATGTGAGAACCAATCTAGATGGATTCCAAGTTTGGATATGTGTTTTCACCTAGTACGCGAATATGTTCGGATGCAGAGAGGAGCTATTAGACTTTAGTACATTTCTACTGATGAGTAGACTGTAGACATTTTGACCAAGCCATTGTCCAGAGAAAAGTTTTTGTACTTCTGGGACAAGCTTGGTGTGGCAGAGAATGTATCCCTCGCTGAGAGGGAGTGTTTATGTTTGAGGCAACGTCATGAGACATTCTCCCCGGAGGGTCCTATGTGGACTAGTAGGAGGGAATGTGGACTTTATATTAACGTGCCTCAGACAGTTAAATGAAGGAACCAAGACATTGATTTCACGAGGAAACCTCGATATGTCTTGGGGGACATTGGCTCCATGAGGGAACCTCGATGTGTCCTAGAGAAGACATTAGTTCCATGAGGGAACCTCGATATGTCTTAGACATGTGTTCCACGAGGGAACCATGAGATGTCTAGTATAGACATAGTTCATGAGTGAAGCTTGAGGTTGGACACTTCAGGATATTTAGGTGTCCAATATACATTCATGTACCCAAGGATAAAAGGATGAAGCTAGACCCTTCAGGCATAAAGGGTACATTTGTGGGGTACAATGAGTCTTCAAAGGCATATCAAATCTACATCCATGGTCAGAGATAGATTGAGGTGAGCAGAGATGTTACCTTTGAGGAGGAGGTAGCCTTTAGGAGATATAGAGGATCTCACATGGATATTGATAGTGAGAGACAAGAAGATATGGTGCCTTCTCCCCCTCACCCTCCAGTAGTTTAGAGGGAGACAGTTGAGCATATTGATCCAATTGATCTCATAGATCCTATAGCTCCAGTTGATGTTCCCAAAAATATTGTAGTAGGTCAAAAGAGACCTGCATGAGATCATCATACTATGTAGGGGGCAAAAGGACATGCATCTCCTCATGTTACCTTCTAAGAGAGAAAGAGACCTCAAAGATATTCGTGCTATGCCGCAGCTATGAGCCACATCATTTATTATGAGCCTTCATGTTATGAGGAGGTATCTAGTCAATCGGTATGGAGAGATGACACCATCATGAAGAATGATGTGTGGGATATTGTTTCAAGACATGAAGGGAAGTCTATAGTGACTTCAAAGTGGATCTATAAGATCAAAAACATAGTTGACGAAAGCATCAAGAAGAAAAAAACAAGATTTGTTGTTGGAGGATTCTCTCAAGTGGAGGGAATAGATTATGAGGAGACATTTGCTCCTATTGCTTGATACACTTCTATCCAGACGATTATTTCCCTTGCAACATCCATGGGTTGGAGACTACATCAGATGGATGTGAAGACAACCTTTCTCAATGGAGAGATTGAGGAAAAAGTATACATCAAACATCTAGATGGTTTCGTGATACATGAGAAGGAGTCTCATGTGTGTGGGATGAAGAAGGCCCTATATGGACTCAAGTAGGCACCTCAAGCTTGGTATGTGAGGATTGATGGACACCTGATGAGTTTGGGCTTCAAAAAAAGTGTTGTTGATCCCAACCTCTACTACAAGGTTGTTAATGGTGAGTCCCTGATTTTGGTTCTCTACGTTGATGATTTATTCCTCATCGGTACAGAGAGTCTTATTGTTGAATGCAAGTATGCATTGGCCTCTGAGTTTGATATGAAGGACCTTGGTATGATGCACTACTTCTTGGGACTAGAGGTGTGGCAGAGAACTGATGAGATCTTCTTGAGTCAGGGGAAGTACACAGTTGAGATATTGAATAAGTTTGGGATGGTGAACTATAAGCCCATGGCTATACCAATGGTGACGAATCTAAAGAAACTAAGTGTGTCTTATTTTAATTCCTACAAGATTGATCTAAACCTGTACATATACCTGATTGGATTATTGATGTATCTAGTTAACACCCGACCAAATATTTTCTATGCAGTGAGTGCATTTAGCCAGTTTATGAGATAGTCAAGACAAACACACTAGATTGTTGCAAAGCATGTGTTGAGATACCTGTGAGGCACAATTGGACATGGTTTGAGATATACTTCCAGTATTGACATGAGATTGCAGGGATACACTGACTCCAATTGGACATGGAGCGTAGTGGACAGGAAGAGCACCTCCAGGTGTTGCTTCACTTTGGGATCTGCCATGGCTTCCTGGTGTAGAAGGAAACAAACGTTTGTGGTTTTGGGAACCGCAGAAGAAGAGTACATTGCATTGAGTGTGGTAGTCCGCGAAGCAGTGTGGCTTTGCAAGCTCCTTACAGATTTATTTGGACATGTGTTGGATTCCACCCTTATTCATTGTGATAACCAAAGCTATGTGAAGCTCTTAGAGAATCTTGTGTTTCATGACAAATCGAAACACATTGAGATCAAGTACCATTACATCTAAGACATGGTGCAGAGGAAGGTGGTACTGGTGCAGTACCTTCGTACAGATGAGCAGGTTTCTAATTTTCTTACCAAACCCCTTACTAGGATGAAGTTCGAGTACTTTCGTAACAGACTTGGTATGGTAGAGAATGCCTCCCTCACTAATAGGGAGTGTTGATGTTTGCAACTTCTTGATACATTCTCTAGATCGTACTCCTGTGTGACTGAGTTGAGTTGATCTGTGAGGACACTTATCTGAGCAAGATAAGTGGGTTGGGGATTATATCCCAATGTCCCTTGTGGGGAGAGCATGAGGACACATCAAGGGATTTGACCTTGACGTCACACACTATGGGGAGCTGACCTTGGTGTTTCTAGAGGGAGTAGCCTCTAGAAGTCCAGATCATACTCCTCTGTGACTGAGTTGAGTTGATATATGAGGGCAATTATTCGAGAGGGATAAGTAGGTTTGGGATTATAGCCCAATGTCCCTTGTGGAGAGCACACGAGGATAAGTCCCTTGTGGAAACACATGAGGACACGTCGATGGAGTTGACCTTGGCGTCTCACACTATGGGGAGTTGACCCTAGTGTTTCTAGAGGGAGTAGCCTCCAGAAGTCCTCATGGGAGTGCCATGTGTGACAGACCTTTTTCTACTACGGTGGTTTTGTACCACTAGCGAAGACTGTGTGTCTCTGGACAATAGTTGTGTGCTACTATAGTGGTTGTGTACCACTGGCAATGACTATGTCACTGGACAGTAGTTGTGTCCTACTAGCAGCAGTTGTGTACCACTAGATATTAGTTGTGTACTTCTATGGATCAACATAATCGTGTTCTATTGGATGGCATTGTAGTAGATGTATGCTACTAGTTGATTTTCATGGAGACTACCATATCACTTGGAGCATATCTCTGTTGCTTGATCGCAGAGATTGTGACGGATATTCGAGCTACCAATGGCATGGTAGTAGATGTGTGCTACTAGTTGATTACAGAGTAGTCAATGGACTACTAGATGAAGACATTAGGGAAAGATACATCCCTATCTAAGAGAGAGTGTTGATGGTTCAACATCAAGAACATATTCTCCCAGGATTGGTCATGGTGGTTTGACCAGTGGTGAGTGGCCCAAGCATATTCTTTGAAGGACAAAAGAATCGATGTGCGAGTGTTCCTCCAATGTGTGGAAACATTGGGTAGAATTTCACCCACAGGGGTGTACCTCTAGTGAAATTTCTTGAGTAAGCATCGAGCAAACCTTCTCCTAGATTGGTCTACATACCAAGGGAGATAGGATACATTTATCACAAAGGTGTACTTGTGGTAAATGGGCCCAAGCATAGTCATTCCTTGATCATGACAAGGAGTAATATGGACTCAAGGTGCTTGAGGTGCTTTCCACGTGTTAGTTAGCATCGGGTTGACATTCACTCATAGGGGTGTACCTATGGTGAACGACCCTGGTATGGTCTTTGTCCTAGTGATGGTGATTTGAAAAGGAATGATAAAGACTCAAGATGCTAGATGCTATCACATGCGGACCTAGAGTGAGATTGATCTCAAAGAGAGTCATTTGGCTCAGAAGGAGAGCCGCAGGGGGAGTTTCCCCACGATTCATGTGGGAGAGAGACATCTCCAAGGATTGATAAACATTTTTCATGAGTCCAGGGAGAAGTTTGTATACTTCAGAGACAAACTTGGCATGATACAGAATGTTTCTCTCATTGAGAGGGAGTGTTGATGTTTGGACAACATCGGGAAGAAATTCTCCTAGATTAATAATTAATAATATAATTATTGATTATTAAATAATATATATAATAAGTTATAAGTAATAATAAATAGTTAATTATTATTCAAGGGATGCATCCCTTCATGGATAGTCTCCATATGTTCTCTATATATGTGATCCGGATTTGGGAGTGAAACGAACTGATTAACATATTGAATACAATAAACACAGAGATATGAATAAAAACACATATATCCAGTGAACAATATCTTCTATTGAATAAATGAAATAGGCTAAAACTGTAAAAATGAAGAACATGAACACTTGCTCGAATGGTGGTAGCTATCTCTGAGAAGAGATGTGGTTGCTACACGCATCTGTCTTATAAGACTGATTGCAATGAGGCTCCATAGGCCCTTTTGATATTACTCATGAATGCAAAAATCCTAGACATCCAAAAACCTAACCCTAGGAGGTGAAACGTCAAAAGTCATGTGGGCCCTTATGGGTAAGTTGGTACCTCAACTTCTTGGGGTTGGAACTTTTGAATACGACCTCCGTTTTAGGCACGTGATAGCCTGTTGGAAAGGTTTTTCAGAGAACTACACACGACATTGCCAAACTCTGCCTTCGTCTACAATTTGACTGTGGCGAGACAAAAAAACATTGTTTAGGGATCCAAAACGGCTCTGGAAGTACAACAAGATGTGCTGACATAAAAACATACAAAATAAGCCAGTTGGATTAGGTGAGAGGCTAGCAATATCCACCTGGAAGATGTGTAGGGATTCAGAAATCCCCAGAAGTGTAGAACCCACAATTACAAAGAAGTACAAAAGAACATGTTGAACCAAAAATGGACAAAAGGAGACAGTTGGAATAGGTGGGTGGCCACCAATATCCATCTGGATCAATCCTTCCCTCTTAGGAAGCAATGGTCTCCATTGTGTTGAGTTCCCCCATGAGGTGAGGAAACTTCTGTTGGATTTGGCCTCGGGTGAGCCACTTGCCTTGGTGTAGGAGTTGCCCTGCCTTGACAACCCGATAAAGCTGGATCCTCTGCTGGCGAGTTCCCTTGACCTGTGTGTCCACTATATTATCAATGGATGCTTGTTCCATGAAGTCATGGTTGAGCTCTATTGGTGTTAGTTGTTCTACAATATCTGAGGTGTCCAATAAAGGTGGAAAATATGGCCAAAGGAGGTCCACATTGAACACTGGGTGTAGGCCAAGGAAGGGTGCAGTCTTGAGCTCAAAAGAATTGCAACCCACAACCTTGGTGATAGTATAAGGCCCATAGAGAAGTGGGCGGATCTTCTGATGGGGCCCTGTGAGACGCTCCTTCTGCAAATGTAACCAGACTTTGTCTCCAACCTGAAATTGGTGCGGTACCCTGTGTTGATCATGATGTTGCTTGTACTTAGCATTGGAGTTCCGCAAAATCTCCTAGACCTATTGGTAGATGTGTTGAATCCTCTCAATGAATCTGTTGGCTTTGTCGATCTCGGACTGAACATGGGAAGAGTATGTCTGGGTGGTGGAAAAATGTAGTGCAACATCAATGGGACCAAAGGGTTGAAATCCCAACCCCACCTGAAATGGGCTATGGCCAATGGAGCTATGGAGAGCCATGTTGTAATTGTGATGAACATAGGGGAGACTCTCATCCCATGTATGTGGATGCTTAGAGGTGTACATGTGTAGGATGTGCACAATCATCTGATTGACGGCCTATGTTTGGTAGTCTGTTTAGGGGTGGAAAGCAGTGGATTTAGTGAGCTTGGTGTCCAATAGTGACCAGAGACTCGACCAAAATGTGTTGAGGAACCTATTGTCCTGGTCGAAGATGATGGTCTGTGGTATCCCAAAATGGACCCACACTCGTTCGAAGAAGAGATTGGTAGTATTTGTCGTTGTGATATTATTCTTGTAGGATGTGAGGATGACAATCTTCGAAAACCGATCAACGACCAAAAATATCCAGTCATTGCCTTGCTTGGTGGATGCAAGGCCAAACATGTAATCCATTGAGATGGATTCCCAAGGATTCTCGGGAGTAGGAAGAGGGGTGTATAAGACTTGCTTCTTGATGGCTGGCTTGGGAATGACACAGGCAGTGAAATATCTGATATACTTGTTAATGTCCTGTCGAAGTTTTGGACAATAAAAATGTTTCTAGAGACCAACCATAATTTTCTCCACGCCAAAATGTCATGCCATCCGACTGTAGTGGGCTTCCCAAATCAGCTTTGCATGCTCGCTTGTAGGAACATAGAGATGGCCCAAATGGAATAATAGTCTGTTCTAAATGTGAAAACTAGTGACAGTCACGCCTGTACCCAAAACTTGATAGCTGGTGGCGAAGTCTGGATCTTGTTGATAAATTTTCGGCCACTCAGATGCCTCATGTCCATAGAAATGGAGCACAGTGGTGAGTGCAACCACGAGAGGTCAACTGAGGCAGTCAGTGACATGATTTGAGATCCATTTATTATACTTGATGTTGATATGGAACTGTGTAGGTAGGTGGACCACTTCTGATGGCGGTCGTTCTGCAATTTCCCCTGTGTCTATATGAACTGCAGAGGCTTGTGATCAGTGTGAATGATAGTCTCCTTTCCCAGAATGTAATGTTTCCATTAACAACAGGATTGTATGATGGAATACATTTCCTTGTCATAGGTGGGGTATTTCTGGATAGTATCTAAGAGTGGCTCACTATGGTATTCCACTAGATGACCTTGTTGAGTGAGAACTACGCTTACAACATAGTCAGATGCATCAGTCTCAATCTCAAATGGTTGTTTAATATTGGGCAAGGAGAATAATGGAGATGAGCACAAGTGATGCTTCATATCATCAAATGCTCGTTATTGTTCCTTCCCCCAAATTAACTTTTCCCTGCCACCACCCTTGGTCACCTGGCTGAGGGCTCATGAAATATGGGAGAATCTCAACACGAACTATCGGTAGAAGTTGGCCAGTCCCAAGAAGCTCTGAAGATCAGTTAGTGTGGTCGTGGTTGGCCAACCATAGATGACTTGGATATTAGTTGGCTCAACATGTAACCCATGATCATCAACAATGTAGCCCAAGTATTGGACCCTGTTCATGCCAAAAGAGCATTTTTCCAAGTTGGCATATAGCCTGTGCTGCCGTAGAGTGCTTAAAACCTGTTGAATATGTCGTGTTTTCTCCTCCCAAGTTTTGTTGAAGATGAGGATGTCAACCAAATATACCACCACAAAAGAGTTGATGAAGGGTCTCAATACATCATCCATCAACCTCATGAAAGTGGTTGGTGCATTTTTTAAGACAAAGGGCATGACCAACCATTCAAAGAGACCTTATTCATATTTAAAGGTTGTCTACCATACATCAGTTGGTTTGATGGGAACTTGGTGGTAGCCAGACTTTAGGTCAATCTTGTTGAAGAACTATTCCCCCTTTAGTTGGTCAAGAAGGTCATAAATCCTACGAATTGGGTATCGGTTCCTGACTGTGATTTTGTTTAAGGCTCTATAATCAATGTAGATTTGCCAAGTCTCGTCCTTCTTTTGCACTAGTACAATCGGGCTTCCACAAGGGGAGGATCTGGATCTGATGTGCTCCTTTTGAAGAATCTCTTGGATATGACGCCTAATTTCATCATTTTCCATCAGCGAGCGATGATAGACTGGTTCATTAGGTAGAGGTGCACCATGGATCAGATCCATTGGATGATTGACTTGGAAGTGCGTCGGTACCCCGGTGGGTGAGGAGAAGATGTCTTTGTATTCTTACACGGTCTCATCCACCTGCTTCTCCTGAAAAGAGAGGGTTGTGTAGAGGCCATGGATGTGGTGGTGACCTTCTTCTTACTGTGAGTATGGATCACAAAGAAGATGAAATTCCCGGTCTGTGAAATGACCTTACTACATTTCTTAGCAGAGATTAAAGAAATAGCAGTAGGCGACGCTACCTCTAGTATCATGTACAATTGTCTACGCAAAGTAATAATAACACTATGAGTTCTAGACTCATACACAACATGACACTTCCACATATATGGTTGTCCTAAAAGAACATCACAAACTTCAAGGGGAGAAATATCACACAATACCTCATCTTTGAAAGACTTGATGTTGTAGGGAAGACGACATTGTTGGTTGACACAAAGATCTCTTCCTTGGAGAAGCCAATCAATGGTGTAGGGTTGCGAGCGCGGTGTCATTGGCAGGTCCAACTACTTGACGACCTCTACTGAAATCAGGTTCTTCTGATTGCAGCTATCGACAATGAAATGAAGTGGATCCCCCTTTACCCACATCTGTGAGTGAAAGAGGCATTCCCCTTCCTCTGGTTCTTTTGGTTCGCTTGGCCAGACTTTGGTGGTAGCGACAGTGGCACTGGGTTCAACATCAATAATCCGCTTCCTTCCTTCAGGATTTGATTCAGAATCAAAATCAGCCTCTGACTCGGAATCCTTTAGCTCGAACACAAGTGACTGCTTGGAGCGACATCCTTTGTTGTTGTGCCAAGGGCTTTTATGGTACTCACACCATTTTCTCGTGTCCTTCTTCGTCTTCTCATTGCCCTTCTTGTGTTGCGGCTTGGACTGGTTGTCCTGAGAGTGGCCATCTTTTCTCTATCCCTTATTATGTGGGTTGGGGATGCCTTTTCCTTGCTTCGACTGTGAGGAGTTTGCAGATCCAAACTCTCGCCTCTTTTGCTTAAATTTATGCTCGATCTTGACAGTGTATCTATAAGTCGTACTTAATGACGCGATGTCCATAAAATCCATTTTTGTTTGAATGTATCTATTCAAACAGTCGGGGTATTTGAGCACCATATGTCGCCCAGAGTATTTGATACCCAATTTGGTGCATAGGGTATGGAAAATATTGGTGAAATATGGTACTGTCTAGTCCCTTTCTTGACGCACGGTGGTCCATCTGGTGTACTGGTCCTCGTAGCTTCCAACATGGTAGTATTGTTCTTTAATGGCATATTGGAAGGAATCCCATGTAGCAACAACCACAAATATTGCATATTCATTTATGGATCTTTGCTCAGAGTAAGTGTCCCAACAATTCTTAACATGGGGGACGGCCTTGAGGAGTGCAAAAGTAATATTTTCCCTATTGGAAAAATTGTGGATAGAAAAATATCCTTCAAGAAGATTCAACCATTTATCTACAACATCTGCATCTATCAGTCCTTCAAATAATGGAATATCAAAATTTACATGTACCTTGAAGGGGGTTGCATGGCTACTCGATGAAGATGCTTCTCCTGTGGGAAGTTGACGAAGGATGTGAGCAAATTTGTCCATCATTTCGTTCCTTTATTGCACAAGGGATTCCTCGAGCAATATTTTAAAAGGTTCTCTTGCTCCCTCATCTTTATTTTTTTCTCCCATGGGTTGTTGTCGGGCTCGGTGCGACCGATTTGGAAATGGCTCGATTGGTTCGAGTCCCAACTTCTTGTACCAGACCTTGTCGAGGACATGCACGAAGAAAAACAAATGAAGAGTAGAGCGCTCATATACTACTGATACGGATTTAGGAGCCGAATGAACTGATTAACATATGGAATACAATAAACATAGAGATATGAAGAACAACACAGATATCCAGTGAACAATATCTTCTATTGAATAAATGAAATAGGCTGAAACTGTAAAACTGCAGAATTGAAACACTTGCTCGAATGGTGGTAGCTATCTCTGAGAAGAGATGTGGATGGTATGTGCATCTGTCTAAGAAGAATGATTACAATGAGGCTCTAGAGTCCTTTTTGATATTACTCGTGAATTCCAAAACCCTAGACATCCAAAAACCTAACCCTAGGAGGTGAAATGCCAAAAGTCATGTGAGCCCCTATGGGTAAGTTGGTACCTCAACTTCTTGGGGTCGTAACTTTTGCATACGACCTCTGTTTTAGGCGCGTGATAGCCCGTTGGAGAGGTCTTTCATAGAGCTACACATTATGCCATCAAACTCTAACTTTATCTACAGATTGACTATGGCGATCCAAAAAAACATTGTTTAGGGCTCCAAAATGGCCCTGGAAGTACAACAAGATGTGTTGACATGAAAACATACAAAATAATCCAATTGGATTAGGTGAGAGGTCACCAGTATCCACCTGGAATATGTGTAGGGATTCAGACATCCCCAGAAGTGTAGAAACCACAATTACAAAGAAGTAAAGAAGAATGTGTTGAAATAAAAACGGACAAGAGGAGCCAATTGGATTAGGTGGGTGGCCACCAATATCCATCTGGATCACTCCTCCCCCCTTAGGAAGAAATGGTCTCCATTGTGTTGAGTTCCCCCATCAGGTGAGAAAACTTTTTTATGGATTTCTCCCCGAGTGAGCCAGCTTCCTTGGTGTAGGAGTTTCCCTGCCTTGACAACCCGATAAAGTTAGATCCTTTGCTAGCAAGTGCCCTTGACCTGTGTGTCCACTATTTGATCAGTGGATGCTTGTTCCATGTAGTCAGGGTTGAGCTCTATTGGTGTAAGTTGTTCAGTAATCTCTGAGGTGTCCAATAATGGTGGAAAATATGGTCGAAGGAGGCCCACATTGAACATTGAGTGCAGGCCAAGGAAGGGTGGAGTGTTGAGCTCAAACGAATTGCTACCCACAACCTTGGTGATAGTGTAAGGCCCATAACGAAGTGGGCAGAGCTTCTGATGGGTCCCTGTGAGACACTCCTTCTATTAATGTAACCAGAATTTGTCTCCAACCTAAAATTAGTGCGGTACCCTGTGTTGATCATGGTGTTGCTTGTACTTAGATTTGGATTTCTGCAAAATCTTCTGGACCTGTTGGCAGATGTGTTGAATCCGCTCAATGAATATGGTAGCTTTGTCGGTATCAGACTGAACATGGGAAGAGTATGTGTGTGTGGTGACAAGAGGTAGTGCAACATCAATAGGACCCAAGGGTTGGAATCCCAACCCCACCTGAAATCGGCTATGGTCAAGGGAGCTATGGAGAGCCATGTTGTAACTGTGTTGAACATAGGGGAGACTCTCATCCCATGTATGTGGATTATTAGAGTTGTACATGCATAGGAGATGCATAATCATCCAATTGATGACCTTTGTTTGGTCGTCTCTTTGGGGGTGGAAATCAGTGGATTTAGTGAGCTTGGTGTCCAACAATGACCAGAGACTCGACAAAAATGTGTTGAGGAACCTGTTGTCCTGGTCAGAGATGATGGTCTCTGGTATCCCAAAATGGACCCACACTCGTTCGAAGAGGAGCTTGGCATTATCTTCCATTGTGATATTCTTATTCCAGGCTATGAGGATGGTCATCTTCAAAAATTGATCAATGACCACAAATGCGCAGTCATTGCCTTCCTTGGTGGACATAAGGTGGCATGTAATCCATTGAGATGGATTCCCAAGGCTTCTCGAGAGTAGGAAGAAGGGTGTATAGGCCTTGCTTCTCGATGGTTGGATTGGCAATGGCACATGCAGTGCAAGATCTGATATACTTTCCGACGTCCCGTGGAAGTTTTGGCCAATAAAAATGTCTGGAGAATGGCCACAGTTTGCTCCACGCCAAACTGTCATGCAATCTGACTGTAGTGGGCTTCCCAAATCAACTTTTCACACTCGCTTGCAGGAACACAGAGACGGGCCAGATGGCATAATAGTCCATCCTGAATTTGAAACCCAGTGACAGTCACACCTGTACCCAAGAGCTAATAGGTGGTAAGGAAGTCCAGATCTTGTTGATAAAGTTGAGGCCACACAAATGCCTCATGTCCACATGAATGGAACACAGTGGTGAGTGCAGCCACGAGAGGTTGACTGAGGAAATCAACAACACAATTTGAGATCCCTGTCTTATACTTGATGTTTATATGGAACTGTTATAGGTAGGTGGACCACTTCTGATGGCAGTCGTTCTGCAATTTCCCCTGTGTTTGTATGAACTACAGAGGCTTGTAATCAGTGTGGATGATTGTATCCTTTCCCAGAATGTAATGTTTCCATTGATGATAGGATTGTATATTGGAATACATTTCCTTGTCATAGGTGGGGTATTTCAGATAGTATCTGAGAGTGTCTCACTATGGTATGCCATCATATGACTATTTTGAGTGAGAATGATGCCTACAACATAGTCAAATGCATCAGTCTCAATCTCAAACGGTTGTTGCAGATCGGGTAAGGAGAGTACTAGAGTTGATCACAAGTGATGCTTCAGATCATTGAATGCTCGTTGTTGTTCCTTCCCCTATACGAACTTTTCCCTTCCACCACCCTTGGTCACTTGGTTGAGGGCCAATGCAATATGGGAGAATTCCAACACAAACCGTCGGACAAGTTGGCTAGTCCCAAGAAGCTCTGAAGCTCGGTTAGTGTGGTTGGGGTTGGCCAGTCACGTATGACTTGGATCTTAGCTGGATCAAAATGTACCCCATGGTCATCAACAATGTATCCCAAGTATTCAACCCTGCTCATGCCAAAAGAGAATTTTTCCAAGTTGGCATATAACTTGTGTTGTCATAGAGTGCTTAAAACCTGTTGAATATGCCGCATGTGCTCCTCCCAAGTTTTGTTTAAGATGAGGATGTCATCCAAATATACCACCACAAAAGAGTTGGTGAAGGGTCTCAATACATCATCCATCAACCTCATGAAAGTGGTTGGTGCATTTTTTAAGCCAAAGGGAATGGCTATCCATTCGAAGAGACCTTCTTTAGATTTGAAGATTGTCTTCGATACATTAGTTGGTTCGATGGGAACCTGGTGGTAGCCATAATTTAGGCCAATCTTGCTAAATAACTTTTCCCCCTTGAGTTGGTCAAGAAGGTCATCAATCCTGGGAATAAGGTACCGATTCCTGACTATGATTTTTTTTAAGGCTTTGTAATCAATGCAAAGTCGCCAAGTCCTGTCCTTCTTCTGCACCAGTACAATCGGGCTTGTGAAAGGGGAGGAGTTGGGTATGATGTGCCCCATTTGAACAAGCTCTTGGATCTGACACCTGATTTCATTTTTTTCCATCAACAAGTGACGATAGATTGGTCCATTAGGTAGAGGTGCACCAGGGGTCAGATCAATTGGATGCTTGACTTGGCAGTGTGTTGGTACCCCGGTGGGTGAGGAGAAGACGTTTATGTATTCTTCCACGATCAATTCCACTTGCTTCTGTTGGAAAGAGAGGCTCTATATAGAGGCCACAGATTTGGCAATGACTTTATGCTTACTGTGAGAATAGATCACAAAGAATATGAACTTCCAAGTCAATGAAATGACCTTACTGCATTACTTAGCATAGATTAAAGAAATAGCGGTAGGTAGTGCTACCTTTGGTATCCTGTACAATTGTCTACCCAAAGTAATAATAACACTGTGAAGTCTAGAATCATACACAACATGGTTCTTCCACAAATATTGTTGTCCTAAAAGAACATCCCAAAATTCAAGGGGAGAAATATCACACAATACCTCATCTTTGAAAAGCTTTATGTCGTAGGGCAGGCAACATTGTTGGCTGACACAAAGATATCTTCCTTGGAGAAGCCAACTGATGGTGTAGGGTTGTAGGTGCGGTGTTGTTGGCAGGTCCAACCACTTGATGACCTCTGTTGAAATTAGGTTCTTATGAATACCACTATCGACAATGAAATGAAGTGGATCCCCTTATACCCACATCTGTGAGTGAAAGAGGCGTTCCCCTTCCTCTTGTTCTTCTAGTTTGCTTGGACAGAATTTGGTGGTAGCAACAGTGGCACTAGGTTCCACATCGATAATCTACTTCCCTCCTTCGGGATTTGATTTGGAATCAGAATCAGCCTCTGACTCAGAATCTTGCTTGGAGTGACATTCTTCAGTGTTGTGCCAAGGGATTTTATGGTATTCACACCATTTTCCCGTGTCCTTCTTTGTCTTCTCATTTCCCTTCTTGTGTTGCAGATTGGACGAGTTGTCCTGAGAATGGCCATATTTTCTCTGTCCCTTGTTGTGTGGGTTGGGGTCGCCTTTGCCCTGCTTCGGCTGCGAGGAGTTTGCAGATCCAAACTCTCGCCTCTTATGCTTAAATTTTTGCTCGATATTGACAACGTATCTATAAGCTGACCCAATGAGGCGATGTCTAGAAACTCCATTTCTGTTTGAATGTATCTATGTAAACAACCACAGTATTTGGGCACCAGATGTCATTCAGAGTCTCTGATACCCAATTTGGTGTGCAAGGTATGGGAAATATTGGTGAAATCTTGTATCGTCTGGTCCCTTTATTGATGTAGGGTGGTCCATCTGGTGTACTGGTCCTTGTAGCTTCCAACAAGGTAGTATTGTTCTTTAATGGCATCCCAGAAGGAATCCCATGTAGGGGCAACCACAAATATTGCAGATTCCTCTATGGCCCTTTGCTCAGAGTAAGTGTCCCACTAGTCCTTAACATGGGGGATGACCTTGAGGAGTACAAAAGTAATGTTTTCCCTATCGAAAAAATTGTGGACCGAAAAATATCCTTCGAGAAAATTCAACCATTTATCTACAACATCCATATCTATAAGTCCTTCAAATAATGGAATATCAAAACTTACCTGTACCTTGAAGGGGTTACATGGCCACTCGATGAAGATGCTTCTCCTGTGGGCAGCCGCCAAAGGATCTACGCAAAGTTTTCCATCATTTCGTTCCTTTGTCATGCAAGGCCTTCCTTGAGCAATATTTTAAAAGGATCTCCTAATCCATCATCTTTATTTTCATCTCCCATGGGTTATTGTTGGGCTTGGCACGACCGATCTGGAAACGAATCGATTGGTTCGAGTCCCAACTCTTGTACCCAGATCTTGTTGGGGACATGCATGAAGAAAAATAAATGAAGAGAAGACTGCTTGGATACCTATGATCTGTATTTAGGAGTGGAATGAACTAATTAATAGACTGAATACAATAAACATAAAGATATGAAGAACAACACATGTATCCAGTGAACAATATCTTCTATTGAATAAATGAAATAGGCTGAAACTGTAAAACTGCATAACTGAAACACTTGGTCAAATGGTGGTAGCTATCTATGAGAAGATATGTGTCTGCTACGCGCATCCGTCGGAGAAGAATGATTACAATGAAGCTCCAGAGGCCTTTTTGATATTACTCATGAATTCCAAAACCCTAGACTTCCAAAAACCTAACCCTAGGAGGTGAAACGCCAAAATTCATGTGGGCCCCTATGGGTAAGTTGGTACCTCAACT
>JZKD02S1755003.1:94099-111556 GCA_000966675.3 Picea glauca
GATAGAGACAACTTCAAGGAAAGGCTAGGCGTCCTTTACGACCTCGTCTTCGAGCTCAGAAGGGAGGTGGCGGACCTCAAATTTCGGTTCCAAGCCACCGAGGACAACGTGGAAACCTTCCTTCAGATTCTCTCCACCATGCAGCGGGGGTTCTATGCAGACCCGGTGAGCACTGCACCTGTGGGAGAAGTTGACACAGGTTTAGATGAGCCCCTTCGACAAGCCACARCGGGGCAGACGGAAGAGGAGCACAGAAATCCRCCTGAGCRTACTGAACGTGAGAAGAACAAGGAGCCAGTGGAGAACGATCAGCCGATTAAGGACGTGACAGAGACCTGGGCAGAGGACCTCGGTGCCGCGTGGCTTGGCTTTTCGCCAGGTGTCTAGCAGTCTGTCATTTTCCTAGGCTAGATAGTTTTATTTTGAATATGCTAGTTTTTAACTCTGCAACAGACTTAGACTAGTGACTCGGAGGATGACTGGACTGGTTTCCCCTCTGTTGGGGCAGCCCAGTAACTCAAGATGAATATTTTTTGTAATTTTGGAACCCTGTTTTAGCCATTTCAGGCACTTTACATAATACAATTTTCTTACTTACAAAAAAAAAAAAGTTGGTACCTCAACTTCTTGGGGTCATAACTTTTGCATATGACCTTTGTTTTGGGCACGTGATAGCCCATTGGAAAGGTCTTTCGGAGAAATACACATTACATCGACGAACTCTAACTTCGTGTAAAGTTTGACTGTGGCGATCCAAAAAAACATTGTTTAGTGCTCCAAAAAGGCCCTAGAAGTACAACAAGATGTGCTGACATGAAAACATACAAAATAATCCAATTAGATTAGGTGAGGGGCCACTAGTATCCACCTGGAATATGTGTAGGGATTTAGACAACCCCAGAAGTGTAGAACCCACAATTACAAATAAGTACAGAAGAACGTGTTGAACTAAAAACAAACAAGAGGAGCCAGTTGGAATAGGTGGGTGGCCACCAATATTCATCTGGATCAATATGAACACTCATCATTGTAATAATACATCTATCATATATCATATCATATGAAAAATCAACAAAAATTAGTCATTGATCCATGATATATGTGGTCCCCATCCAATAATCATGATGCTTTTGTACTTTCTCTCCCTTTGGGTAATAGAGAAACCTACTTTCCTTTGATATTAAATTGATGAGGTGGCATGCCAAGCCTCAAAAAGAATGACCTTTGACACCTTTTGTTTGGTTGAATATTGTCAATTGTATAGAGTCCTAGAGTGTTAATGGAGTGGTCTCCTATATATGGCTTCATGATATTGTGATTGTGATAAAGGGTGAGAATATTAAGGGGAGGAAAATTCACACTTGACTTATTAATTTCAATTAGGTAGGTCTCAAAATAGGTGATCATGCTCGAGGAAGAGGGAAATTCCCTCCCAGCCACGAGATCATGATATTACAATTGCAAAATAAGTAGAGAGGAAATTCCCTCTAAGCCTCTCAATGTTGTGATGTCAAGGTTACATATTTGGTAATCATTCTTAGGGAAGGAATATGTTGGAGAGGAAATTCCCTCTAGGCCTCATGGTAACATGAGGCTAATTAGGAGGGCCCCACATTAGGCAATCATCTTTAGGGAAGAAAGGGAAAGGTAAATTCCCTAATGATATCATGATCGGGAAATGGATATCATGTTGGAAAAAGTAAAGAGGGAAATTCCATGTCGATTGGGTGGGCCCCACATTGTTGATGATATTTCTCATGTGAACGTACTACTTGATCCCCATTGGTTGGTTGGAAGGTTAGTGATAGATAAATCAAATTTTAGTTCACTAAGCTAAGCAAGAAAAAAGTAACTAAGGTTTAGGTAAAGAAGGGAAGAGAGGAACATGTAACTTGCACTCACTAATGGATTTTTCCACTGATGAATCCTACACACAAGGTAAGAAAAAACACCTTCCTATTCTACAAGTAACAAAACCTTATACCTAACTCACAAAGCTAGTGAAATAGCTTATCTACTTAATTAGTTCAATGAAATAAATCAAAGCATTCAAGTAACAACGTTAAACCAATAACAAGCAAATATGGGGAGGGGGGAGAAAGGATTATCTAATAAAGTAAAGAAGATTAAATTATATGTCCATGCAGTTGAGTGGTGAGATGTCTCTAAATCCTTTCTCCTTGGGTGCATTCCTCTTCAACACTCTCTTATGTCAAATGGTCTTCAAATATGTTTTCCAACAATCCTCCAATGGTTCTCCTTAAACCTGCAAAGTAAAGTGGGAAAGTGGACACATAGTGTGAAAAGTGGGCCTTCCTTTGTGTAAGTAAAACCAATCCAAGGTCTCTTCAAATCTCCAAGACTAATAAAAAAATCAATTATCTTAATCCAAAATCTAGATTAAAATTTGTATAGATCAAAATATAGCAACCAAATGTGAAGGAAGTCATTTTGTAGGTTGATCAGATCCTTCTAGGGTTTTTACATAACAAAGTGGTCACATTCTAGAATAATCCAAAGACATCCATGCTTTGGATGCCTCAATACTAATAAAAGTGGGCTAAACTAACTATGGGGCATTCCTTGATCAAGTTTGACAAATTCAAGGGGGTGTATGTGGGTTCCATACTTGTAATTGCACCCAACATGCAACTCTGGGAGAAACAAAAATTGTGCTCATCAACCCCTACACACAAATTTTGAGGTAGAGGAAGCACCCAAAAACAAAATCAAGGAAAATGATCAAGATTTCGAAGTTCCAAGACAAAGTAGGATACTCCATACAAAATAGGCCACATTGTAATGCACCTCAGGGCTAGGACTACTTGATGCATGCAAGAGAAAGTGCCACAATAACATATGCCCCCTAATGCATGAAGTTAGTTGAGAATCGCAAGGTCAAAACAAATTATGTCATTTCTTCATCAAAATGGATATTTGAGAGCCTATGGGGCATCCCCATGATCATTATTAGTCATCCTACAAACACATTTAAAAGTAAGATTATCATCCTTTATTTCATGAATTCGACATTCCCATCCTCTTTATGAGTCAAGTCAAGTGCAATATATGAGTGGTTGATGGTGAAACAACATGGGAAGGCTATGCCATGGTATACCATATATATAAATGGATCCATGACTCAAGTAGAGAGATACCATACCAAAGTACATTATATCTAAGTACATCATCATTATACATCCTCTAACATCAATTGTCCAACGTTGCCAAGGTACATGACAAAAATTTGAAGAAGATGAGGCCCCAAAGATGAAGGGACTCAAACATGTATCAGGAACTCAAATATTGACTAAAAATGGATCCAAATAAGGGTTCCAATGTTGGTTGAAATGAATCATAAATGTCCATGGCCTTCATGGAATAGAACACTAACACCATTGAGTATGTTTCCCTACAGGTGATAATGTATTGAAGTTGAACATGGGAGAACAAATTGTTAAAAAATAAATAATGAAAATCCATGCTAGATGCAGGGTAACATCTATAAGAGTATGATCTATAGGAGTACATATATTAGAGAAAATTCAGGGATGCATCCCTTCAACCAACACAAGGTAAGAATATATGATAAATGATTAAGACATAGATTTCATTGAATGGAACTAGGAAACGTGGGAAGAGTGATGCAAGGAATCCCTTGACATAGAGTAGACATGTAAAGACTTACATGGGAAACACTCCACTTCAAAGGAAGTCATAGGGAGAAACTGACTCAACCAAATGTGCAAATTAGGCATTCTTTTATATGGGTGAGTAAGAAACAATTGGAAAATTGGGTGAAAAGAGATTTAGTTTTGATAGGTGAATCAAGATTTGTCAAAACTGAATGACCAATGTTATAACTAGGTGGATGGACACAAGTAAATGACTCTATGTAGATGCTCTAGTCAAGGGAGATACTAACGACCAACAAAAAAAGACTCATAGGTTCTTAACAAAATGGGAAAAGTCTCATACTCATAATAGTTCCAATATTTTCCCCCAATTATTTTTAATGGTTTTTTTTGTATGTTTTCAATGTTTAAAGAATGAAAGATTCAAGAGAAGAGGTAGGCGATAACATTGCAAGCAATGCATGCCCCTTCTCAAATGCAGATGGTTTCCATGTTATTAACGTGATAAAGACAAAAAAAAAGCAACATATGGAAGTAAACAACAACAACAAAAATGTGCAGCCTCAAACAACCATGGGTGAAAGTCCTTATGGGTAAGGCCAAAAAGAGATAAGAAAGGAGAATGCAACTCATAATGAAAACTCAATCTAGAAGGCCTCTTTGTCTAATTGAAAAAAAATTCATATTGGGTGCCAAACGCAAAGAGGTGCTACTCTAGGGAAACCCCATCATAGGAAGGCTTTGCCATAGGACGTGTGCAAGGGGGAAAGATAGGATAATGCACCATTATCCAAGAGGGTGGATCATACAATACATTTAGGTGGAAAAAGGTTCATATGCAACATTACAAAGGGAGATCCTAATCATATATGTCAATTCAAGAATACACATGGTAGGATCCTCCCTAGGGGTGTAATGGGGGGATGAAGGGCCCATTAGAGTAATAATATGTAGTTATGGTGGTAATTCAATGTAGAGTGGATTGGTTCCACTCTGGTTGTTATTATTAAATAAGGACTAGTAGGTAGTTGGCATGGAATAAATGTAATATGGCCTCATTAAAGAAGGTCCACTAGGTAGTTAGCATTTAGTTATGATTAGGGTTTTATATATAGTTATAAATAAGAATGAATTTATCCTTATGAAGCATGTATTGTGGTATATTGTATTGGAGCTTAGCTCATTGGGAGGTTTCCCCCTCAAATAAGCAAGTGAACAGGTGTTGATCCTTCTAAAAAAGGATCATTGTATGGTGTTGGTTTGTTTCACGCTTGTGTGTGTCCTTCTTAACATTGGGAGGTTAAGACTTTGGGTTTGTATATATTTGACCAACAAAAATCCTAAAGCATTGGCATATCAATCCTTAGCCAAGGCTGAAGAAGGTCTCACCCGAGACGTTATGAGGATCACATACACCATCTAGTATTGTATCTGGGATGAAAGGATAAACACACATAGATCCATCCGAGTTGACATTCATATAATGCATTGCAAGTTACTTAACAAATGACAAAACATAATAGAAGCAAAATATTCGTATAGACACATAATTGGCACATCATAGGTTCAAAATCGATGAAGCTTTATTAACATTCTCATTCCATCAATCCCAGGGATACATTAAACAAATCACATATCAACAATAATTGACGCTCCTATTCCCTTAGATAATTCCCCATATTTATAATACATTGTGCCATGCACATCCTTTCATACCTTTTACATATGACATACACATACCTTAAACCAGAGACATTACAATACTACAAAGGCTCAAAGTGAGCTCTTGAACAATGAACAACCAACAGTAACTCAATGAATCAACAAACTTCTCTTTTTCATCCTTTCTTCCTTTTATATCCTTCTTGACTCTAGTGCCCTATCTCTTTCAATTATGCTCCTCTCGCTCTACTGACTAACAGTCCCTCGGGATTTTTTCACATGCCTACATTCCATGAAGCCTTTATGGAATCAGAGCAATCTTAACTACCTTGCTAGCTCATCTTTTGCTAGCTCCATGTTCCCTTATGTTGTTGGCAGTAATCATTCAGGGAGATTTCCTGAAGATGCCTTTCTTGATTCTAGTGTGTGTCTTCTTGATTTCTGATGCACATTGGCATAAATGAACTTTAGTGTGCATTAACAAAACTTGTCAAAACTTGATCTGACGCATGCTTCTTGTCACTCCTCACACATCTTCTTTGGCACATGCAAAAACTGGAATGAGCACACACAACTTTGTTTGTGTTTGCGCGCGACATTTACCCAGAACTTTGGGTGCCAACAAGCCCCCACCACTATTACTTAGCTCGTTCTTGAGCTAATTGTATCTTGGAAGGACCATCACAATGGACAAAACTAAGCTCTTGAGTTCTTGCATAAACTCCTTGAACCAGTGATCGGGCTCATTGAGTTGAGCCTGAAGATCCTAGGTAATTTGAACAACTGCATTAGCTTTAAATGATGTGACTTGAGGAGTTCTTAGGTCTGTTGCGTTTATTTTATCAATTAAGGGGCCGACAACAACCTTCACATCTAAGAGATTTGTGAACAAGATCAATGCCTTTTCAGTTGCAAAAGTGATGAGCTCTGATATACTTTGTTTCTTAGCCCGTGTTGTAGTGATCTCTTTTGTCTTTGCTGCAATAAATTTTATTGCAGCGATGCACTCCCCAGGAGGTAAAGAATCCAAATTTCTTTTCTGTTGTGCAACCTCAACCTCACCTGCACGAACTTGATCATGGATAACATTTAGTTCTAGGGGGATTTGTAAATGGTTCCACAAATTAAAACTATGATTGACTATCTCTAAAAAATCTCGGGCTCAACTTCCACAGTCCCGAATGGCTGCTTCTGTTGTTGTAATTTTGTCTCCTCCGATGTTAATTGTTTAATATGCACACGAAGTTCTAGATTATGATATTCCAGGACATGAATGCACTCAACAACTACTTTAATTTTCTGTGGGGATGAAATTTGTGGATGAAAATACTAATGTTGATAAACCTGTGAGTAGGCCTTGTTCAGATCAGTGAATACATCGTTGTGACTGGCTAGCATGGCCTCATATCGGCCCTTAGTTTCTATATGCGCAATTACTTCAAAAATATGGAAGGCCTGGAAGTTTTTCCAAGCAATTTCAACTTCTTGGCATGCACGGGCTTCCTTTTGTAATTGGGATCTTGTGGTTGCATGACTGGAGACTTCCTGGTCAAGTTGAAGATGTAAATGGGCCTTCTCTTGGGTGATATTTTTGTTTCGTTCCCCTAGCTCATGGACCATAGTAGCGATAAATCCATGTATCTTGGAAGAAGGGACTTGTGACATGTCGTGTTTTGTCCTAGTCGAGTTGGACGGGGTCATGGTGAGTGGGCTGACACTCAACACTCTATGTTGGCCTGCTCCATGAGCATTGATGGATTGGCATGTTGAGGGTGGAGATTTTGACAGTGAGGGTAAAACCGATTGTTGGCCCAAAGTGTCCACCTTCTTCACCATTTCAATTTCAAATACTTGGTGTTTTGCTAACTGCATGCGAATATCCTTCATCATCTTGGCTATTTTCCCATTCTATGTGGGGGAGATGATATTCTCCTGCCTCCTGGTGGTTGTACACCGACATTTGCCTAAACTGGGTCGGACCTTGGTTTGCATTGAACCAGGTTGGACATTGGTTTTGGGTTCCAACATATGGTGCTTCCTTACCTTAAGGGTTTTGATATTAAATAAAGCATGATATTTCTTGATATATTGTTTTTTATAAAATTTTAAGGGTTGAGGATCATAACAAGTGGTATAGAGCTCTTTCTTGGGCCAAAAATGAATTGTTATTTTCTTCTTTCTAGTTTGTAGGTTTTCAAAGGGAAAAGTAGGGTCGTGACACTCAAGCCCGTTCTCATAGTTTTCCATGTATAATTTTCTTAAACTAATTGTAGATCTAAGTTCCCTTAAAAAAACACCCAATTTCAAAAAATAATGATTCAAATATGGCTCCGAGAGTGAAGATATCATTGGTTTAAAATAAGATTTCTAGGGTTTTTTTGTGATGACCAAGAATATTACAGAGAATATATGTTTTGATAGAGAACCCACATTGCAACAAAACCAATGTCATTCGATATAGGATTTTTGGGGCTTCAATTTGGTATATTATATGACATACTTCTACTCAACATTTAGCATGATACAACCCTTGCAAATTTCTACCCTCAAAACCCTATCTCTCATACTTACAATAGCTTATGGAATTTTACATATATATTAGCTTCTATCATTGAGGAATATTCAGTGATGTACGTACAGTATGTGGAAGAAGGATCTCTTGTAATTTTTCTTGAACTTGTTATGGATTATGAAGAGCATATAAAAAAATGGTTACTCAAAGTACATGGAATTTCAACACCTTGAAGTAGTTCATATATTTTGACTTTGATGGAGCACCAAGTACAAAATCTACATGAAGCCTATGAAGCAATCCAAAGGTTGCAACTTTGGAGATAAATAGAAGAGGAGAATACAAGAGAAATTCATGTGTGGTATGATATAGAGGATGCTTGTGATAGCATGGTTGTCATTTATGGGAAGACAACTACTTCCAACTTCTTTTTGAGGACTCTACTACCTCATGTAGAGAACATAATTGAGGGAAGTTAGAAGTAGGTTATGAATACCAATTTTTCAACTTTCATATTCTCCAGTGGTAGTGTTCCTTCTAGATCCACAACTGAACTTTTGCAGTTATGTGGATGATATTTTGGTTATGGAGGGTTCTCTTTATTTGGATCCACATGATCTTGGTGGGAATTTGGAGCACCATACTTATCCATTCATCACACTTAAGAGTCATTAGTTGGGATTCAACATGATCCCCTCAACATGGGACTGGGGTTTATGGTGGATCTTCTTGAACTACTTTAGCATTGAGGCTAACACATGTACATGGGACCCAATTTTATGGATGAGCTTCTTATACTACTTCAGTTTTGTGGTTGACCCTTGTACACAAGACCTTGGTTTTCTAAACTACTTTAAAGTTATGGTCAACACCTTTACATATGACCTTGGTTCTCTAGACTACTTCAATGTTGCGGTTAGCACCCATACATGGGACCCTGCTTTATGGTTGTACATCCTCACTACAAGTGTTGATTTCAAAGGGGGGTGGCATTATGGGATCCTCCCTAGGAGCGTAATAGGGGGGGGGAGGGCCTATTAGAGTAATAATAGTGTATTTATGGCGACCATGCAATNAGATAATTCCCCATATTTATAATACATTGTGCCATGCACATCCTTTCATACCTTTTACATATGACATACACATACCTTAAACCAGAGACATTACAATACTACAAAGGCTCAAAGTGAGCTCTTGAACAATGAACAACCAACAGTAACTCAATGAATCAACAAACTTCTCTTTTTCATCCTTTCTTCCTTTTATATCCTTCTTGACTCTAGTGCCCTATCTCTTTCAATTATGCTCCTCTCGCTCTACTGACTAACAGTCCCTCGGGATTTTTTCACATGCCTACATTCCATGAAGCCTTTATGGAATCAGAGCAATCTTAACTACCTTGCTAGCTCATCTTTTGCTAGCTCCATGTTCCCTTATGTTGTTGGCAGTAATCATTCAGGGAGATTTCCTGAAGATGCCTTTCTTGATTCTAGTGTGTGTCTTCTTGATTTCTGATGCACATTGGCATAAATGAACTTTAGTGTGCATTAACAAAACTTGTCAAAACTTGATCTGACGCATGCTTCTTGTCACTCCTCACACATCTTCTTTGGCACATGCAAAAACTGGAATGAGCACACACAACTTTGTTTGTGTTTGCGCGCGACATTTACCCAGAACTTTGGGTGCCAACAAGCCCCCACCACTATTACTTAGCTCGTTCTTGAGCTAATTGTATCTTGGAAGGACCATCACAATGGACAAAACTAAGCTCTTGAGTTCTTGCATAAACTCCTTGAACCAGTGATCGGGCTCATTGAGTTGAGCCTGAAGATCCTAGGTAATTTGAACAACTGCATTAGCTTTAAATGATGTGACTTGAGGAGTTCTTAGGTCTGTTGCGTTTATTTTATCAATTAAGGGGCCGACAACAACCTTCACATCTAAGAGATTTGTGAACAAGATCAATGCCTTTTCAGTTGCAAAAGTGATGAGCTCTGATATACTTTGTTTCTTAGCCCGTGTTGTAGTGATCTCTTTTGTCTTTGCTGCAATAAATTTTATTGCAGCGATGCACTCCCCAGGAGGTAAAGAATCCAAATTTCTCTTCTGTTGTGCAACCTCAACCTCACCTGCACGAACTTGATCATGGATAACATTTAGTTCTAGGGGGATTTGTAAATGGTTCCACAAATTAAAGCTATGATTGACTATCTCTAAAAAATCTCGGGCTCAACTTCCACAGTCCTGAATGGCTGCTTCTGTTGTTGTAATTTTGTCTCCTCCGATGTTAATTGTTTAATATGCACACGAAGTTCTAGATTATGATATTCCAGGACATGAATGCACTCGACAACTACTTTAATTTTCTGTGGGGATGAAATTTGTGGATGAAAATACTAATGTTGATAAACCTATGAGTAGGCCTTGTTCAGATCAGTGAATACATCATTGTGACTGGCTAGCATGGCCTCATATCGGCCCTTAGTTTCTATATGCGCAATTACTTCAAAAATATGGAAGGCCTGGAAGTTTTTCCAAGCAATTTCAACTTCTTGGCATGCACRGGCTTCCTTTTGTAATTGGGATCTTGTGGTTGCATGACTGGAGACTTCCTGGTCAAGTTGAAGATGTAAATGGGCCTTCTCTTGGGTGATATTTTTGTTTCGTTCCCCTAGCTCATGGACCATAGTAGCGATAAATCCATGTATCTTGGAAGAAGGGACTTGTGACATGTCGTGTTTTGTCCTAGTCGAGTTGGACGGGGTCATGGTGAGTGGGCTGACACTCAACACTCTATGTTGGCCTGCTCCATGAGCATTGATGGATTGGCATGTTGAGGGTGGAGATTTTGACAGTGAGGGTAAAACCGATTGTTGGCCCAAAGTGTCCACCTTCTTCACCATTTCAATTTCAAATACTTGGTGTTTTGCTAACTGCATGCGAATATCCTTCATCATCTTGGCTATTTTCCCATTCTATGTGGGGGAGATGATATTCTCCTGCCTCCTGGTGGTTGTACACCGACATTTGCCTAAACTGGGTCGGACCTTGGTTTGCATTGAACCAGGTTGGACATTGGTTTTGGGTTCCAACATATGGTGCTTCCTTACCTTAAGGGTTTTGATATTAAATAAAGCATGATATTTCTTGATATATTGTTTTTTATAAAATTTTAAGGGTTGAGGATCATAACAAGTGGTATAGAGCTCTTTCTTGGGCCAAAAATGAATTGTTATTTTCTTCTTTCTAGTTTGTAGGTTTTCAAAGGGAAAAGTAGGGTCGTGACACTCAAGCCCGTTCTCATAGTTTTCCATGTATAATTTTCTTAAACTAATTGTAGATCTAAGTTCCCTTAAAAAAACACCCAATTTCAAAAAATAATGATTCAAATATGGCTCCGAGAGTGAAGATATCATTGGTTTAAAATAAGATTTCTAGGGTTTTTTTGTGATGACCAAGAATATTACAGAGAATATATGTTTTGATAGAGAACCCACATTGCAACAAAACCAATGTCATTCGATATAGGATTTTTGGGGCTTCAATTTGGTATATTATATGACATACTTCTACTCAACATTTAGCATGATACAACCCTTGCAAATTTCTACCCTCAAAACCCTATCTCTCATACTTACAATAGCTTATGGAATTTTACATATATATTAGCTTCTATCATTGAGGAATATTCAGTGATGTACGTACAGTATGTGGAAGAAGGATCTCTTGTAATTTTTCTTGAACTTGTTATGGATTATGAAGAGCATATAAAAAAATGGTTACTCAAAGTACATGGAATTTCAACACCTTGAAGTAGTTCATATATTTTGACTTTGATGGAGCACCAAGTACAAAATCTACATGAAGCCTATGAAGCAATCCAAAGGTTGCAACTTTGGAGATAAATAGAAGAGGAGAATACAAGAGAAATTCATGTGTGGTATGATATAGAGGATGCTTGTGATAGCATGGTTGTCATTTATGGGAAGACAACTACTTCCAACTTCTTTTTGAGGACTCTACTACCTCATGTAGAGAACATAATTGAGGGAAGTTAGAAGTAGGTTATGAATACCAATTTTTCAACTTTCATATTCTCCAGTGGTAGTGTTCCTTCTAGATCCACAACTGAACTTTTGCAGTTATGTGGATGATATTTTGGTTATGGAGGGTTCTCTTTATTTGGATCCACATGATCTTGGTGGGAATTTGGAGCACCATACTTATCCATTCATCACACTTAAGAGTCATTAGTTGGGATTCAACATGATCCCCTCAACATGGGACTGGGGTTTATGGTGGATCTTCTTGAACTACTTTAGCATTGAGGCTAACACATGTACATGGGACCCAATTTTATGGATGAGCTTCTTATACTACTTCAGTTTTGTGGTTGACCCTTGTACACAAGACCTTGGTTTTCTAAACTACTTTAAAGTTATGGTCAACACCTTTACATATGACCTTGGTTCTCTAGACTACTTCAATGTTGCGGTTAGCACCCATACATGGGACCCTGCTTTATGGTTGTACATCCTCACTACAAGTGTTGATTTCAAAGGGGGGTGGCATTATGGGATCCTCCCTAGGAGCGTAATAGGGGGGGGGAGGGCCTATTAGAGTAATAATAGTGTATTTATGGCGACCATGCAATGTAAAGTGGCCCAAGTCCACTTTGGTTGTTATTATTAAATACGACCCACTAGGTAGTTAGCATGTAATGAGCCCTCATTATAGAAGGTCCACTAGCTAGTTATCATTTGGTTATGATTATGGTTTTCTAGCTAGCTATAAACAATGATAAAGTCTTCCTTATGAAGCATGTATTGGAGCTTAACTCATTGGGAGGTTTCCCCCTCGAAGAAGTAAGTGAACAAGAGTTTATCCTTCCATGAAAGGATCATTGTATGGTGTTTCCCTACCTTAATATTGGATAAAGTGTGAGATTTTTCTATATATTGTTTATGATTGAATTTTAAGGGTTAAGGATCATTACAACACCTTATTGAGCCAACCATGGCTAAAAGAATGATCCATAGGTACCAAAATATCCATTTCAAAGTATTGAACCCATGAAAAATCAGGTTAGATTCATCACGAGCTATAAAATTCACGTTAGTGTTCCCAACTTTAAACCGGTCAACAACATTTTGCTCCAAGGAAACATTAAAGGGTTGTGTTTGGGAAAATTGGGTTGAGGTATCCTCATTAAGGTAAAAATTGGGTTGAGGTATCCTCATTAAGGGAGAAATTGGGTCAAGGTATCCTCGTCAATTACAAATTGGGTATTCAAGGATTAATCATACCAAATGATCTCCCCAAGGGAAATGGAGTCTAGGGGACCACAAGTAGTGGTTATCCCCAGAAATAAATTCAATAGGAGAACCAATATGGAGGTCATCCCAAGGACTAAAAAACAAAGCCAGGATGTCTAAGAACTATTCATCATCTTAGGAGATCATTGTCAAAGAGGCATGGACACATTCATGCAAGGGGGGAGAAATTGGCTTTGTTACCCCAAGGGAAAAGGCACACCCAAAATATCTAAGCCTAAGTCTTTTGAAGGATCCAAAGGCTTATGGGAGATGTCGTAAATGGTTATGTGGGTCACATAATTCATCCATGAAGGAGCTTTGTCTAACCAAACTAAAGGCATGGACTAGTCACTTGGTTGGTAGGTGACCAAAGAATTCAAGACAATCTAAGCCTCAACATCAAACACAATGGGTTCATGCAAAGGGGAGGGTTGTGGCAAAGGTAAAAGCTTTTGTGGGGTTTCCTAATTTGGAAAAAGAGCCCTCAATATTTTGAATTCTTCAAGATCAAGACATAGATTAATGTTATGATCCTAACCACAAATAACATAAGGATGTTCAGTTGAAGTCCTTATTGAGGTTGTATTTGACTTTGATAGCCCCAAACTAATAATGCCCCCTTCCCCTTGGTTTCATCTCTTAGACTTTATCTTCTTCTTCTTGGATGGCTACTAGTTACTAGGTTAGCTTTCATCATGTAGTGATGAAGGAAATTAATCTGAATTTATGCAGGAACACAACAAAATACACAAATAACCATAAATACAAAGATGCAGCAGAAATAACACTTCATTTCATTAATAACAAAGAACTGAAATTTGTTTACAGACAGAATGGAAATAAACTAGCTAGGGCATTGGTAGCTTATCTCTGAGAAGAGATGTGATGGCTACAGGCCTCTGAACTCTGTGTTACAATGAGGCTTGAAGGCCTATATATTATTGAGAAACAATGGAAAACCCTAAACATCCAAAAACCTAACCCTAGGAGATGAAACGCCATAATATGGGCCCCGTCAGGGTAAATTGGTACATCAATTTCCCAGGGTCGTAACTCTGGCATACTATCTTCGTTTGACGCACATGATACATTGTTAGAAAGATCTATTTGAGGACTACAAATTCTCACAACGAATATCAAGTCCGGATCAGGTTCATATTTTTTAGAGGTTTGATGCCCAAAAAACATCGTCTAGGGCCTCAAAACGGCTCTGGAAGTTTAGGACCCGAAAAACTGCCAAAAATAGTAAATTGTGCTATAATCAAGGAAAATGAAAATCTAAAAGAAAAAATGGTGGGGGTCCAAGTGGAATAGGCGGGTGGCCACCAATATCCACCTAGATCATTCCTCCCCCCTTAGGAAGCAATGGTCCCCATTGCATTGAGATCCTCCATGTGATGAGGAAACTTCTGTTGAACTTGGTCCCTAGGGAGCCACTTGGCCTGGTGAAGGAGTTGGTCTGCTTTGACAACTCGATATAGTTGGATCCTCTGCTGGAGGGTGTTATTGATCTGTGTGCCCATAATCTGATCGGTTGTGGCTTGTTCCATGAAGTCTGGGTTTAACTATGTTGGTGTGAGTTGTTCTACCATGTCGGATGTGATCAGTAGAGGTGGAAAGTAGGGCTGAAGGTGGTCCACATTGAACATTGGGTGAAGACCAAGGAATGGTGGAGTACTAAGCTCAAAGGCATTGTCCCCTACAGGCTTGGTGATGGTGTATGACCGATATCAGAGCAGGAGAATCTTGTGGTGGGGTCCAGCGATGTGCTCCTTCTACAAATGTAGCCACACTTTGTCGCCCACTTGGAAGTTGTGTTGCACCTGATGTTGATCATGCCACTGCTTCTACTTAGCATTGGCTTTGTCCAATATGTTCTGAACCTGTTGGCGAATGTGTTGAATGCACTCAATGAAGTTGTTCACCTTGGCAACTTCAAACTAGACATGAGTCAAATCAGCGTGAGTAGCTGCAAATGGCATGGCTACGTCAATGGGAGATAGTGGTTGGAATCTCAATCCCACCTGAAAGGGGTTGTGGTTGGTTGAGTTGTGGAGGGCCTGATTATATTTATGTTGTACATAGGGGAGGATCTCATCCCATGTGCGTGGATTCTTTGAGTTGTACATGCGCAAAATGTGTACGATCATCCTGTTAACGACCTATGTCACGCCATCAGTTTGGGGATGGAAAGATGTGGACTTGGTGAGCTTGGTGTCTAGAATTGACCAGAGGCTAGACCAAAATGTACTGAGGAACCTGTTGTCCCTATCTAAGATGATAGACTATGGGATCCCAAAGTCTACCCACACTCGTTCAAAGAAGAGTTTAGTAGTAGCTTCTACTGTGATATTCTTCTTACAGGCTACCATAATGACCATCTTCGAGAATCTGTCGATGACCACAAAAACACAATCATTTCTATGCTTAGTAGAAGGAAGTCCCAACATGTAATCCATGGAGATGGATTCCCAAGGACGACTAGGGGTAGGCAGTGAAGTATAGAGGCCTTGCTTCTTGATGGTCGGTTTGGCAATGGCACAGGAAGTGCAGGATCTGATGTACTTCTCAACATCCTGTTGAAGGCTTGGCCAATAGATATACTTCTGTAGTACTTCCACTGTTTTCGCAACCCCAAAATTCCCAACGACCCGACTGTAGTGTGCTTTCCAAATCATCTTGGAATGTTCGCTTGAAGGAACACAAAGGTGTCCCAGGTGACATAGTAGTGCATCCTGGAGGTGAAAATTTAGAACTCGGTTACCCTCCAAGAGCGTCTTGTATGTGTGGCCGAATTCTGGATCACTTTTGTAGAGAAGCATCCAACCAGAAGTCTTGTTCCCACAAGAGTTGAGCACGGTGGTTATCGCCACAATCGGTGGTCGACTGAGGCAGTCTGCAACATTATTTGTGCTACCCTTCTTTTACTTGATGTTCAAATGAAATTGTTGCATATATGTGGACCACTTCTGTTGGTGATCATTCTGCAACTTCCCTTGTGTCTGTATGAACTGTAGGGGTCGGTGGTCTATGTGGATGATTGTTTCCTTCCCCAAAATGTAATGATTCCATTGTCGGAAAGCCTACACAATGGAATACATCTCTTTGTCATAAGTGGGATACTTTCAGGCTGTGTCGGATAGTGTCTCATTGTGATATCCCACTGGATACCCCTATTGAGTAAGAACTTCCCCAATAACATAGTCAGAGGCATATGTCTCGATCTCAAATGGTTGTTGCAAGTCTAGTAATGTGAGCACTAGGGCACAACATAGGCGATGTTTCAATTCTACGAACGCCTTCTATTGAGATTATGACCAAAAGAATTTTGCTTTCGCTCCTCCCTTGGTGACTTGACTCAAGGGCCAAGTGATATGAGAGAATCCCAACACAAAACTATAGTAGAAATTAGCAAGACCCGGAAAGCTGCGAAGCTCTATTAGAGTGGTTGGGGCTGGACAATCCTAAATGACTTGGATATTGGTTGGATCCACATGCACCCCACACTCATCAATAATGTATCCTAAATACTGAACCTGAGTGATCCGAAATCGGATCCAGAAGCTTGACAGGGCTTGAAAAATGCTAAAAAATGAAAGTGCTCAGAATCCAATGAAACAAACTCCATTGCATCCGTCTCGTCTTCCCGATTCTGGTGGTATATTTACTTAGTCAAACGGGCTCCGTATGCGAAAGTTATCGCGTTCTGATCGGAAGCCTAAATAGGTAAAAAGTCAAAGGTCAACTGGTCAAAAAGTCAACGCTGATGACATCAGCATGATGACTGTGCAGGAGATGATGTGGCACTCTCTGGCTGATGGTGATTGGGCAGGTTCACTGACAAGGCAGACATGTGGCAGGCAACTGGATCAGTCAATAACTGACAAGTGGCATTAATCCGGCAAATGGGGAGATACCACGTGGCCCAGTCATGGGCAGCCACGTGGCACCCAGTCATCAGTTGAAGTGGCATGTTAAAAAAATTGTTTTGGGGTCCATGGGATTTGAACCCATGACCACCACCAAACCCAACACCTTAAGAAATGGTCTTTGCCAATACACCAAATTATTTTTTATGTTGTAAAACCCACATTATAAAATATATTGCAAAGTATTATATGGAGAGGGGCCAGCGCTTAGCCCTTAGGGCTAGCACTTGGCCATATGAACCCATATGACCCGGTCAAGGGGGCGCGCGCTGGGCAAGAGGGGGCTTATGCCCAAATCTAACTACAAAGTGGGTTTTATAACCAATTTTTGGGTTTTAATGGTAATTAAGCCTATTTTTAATGGTTTTTGGGAGTTATTGGGTAGTTTTGGAGCCTAA
>JZKD02S1755014.1:14298-39993 GCA_000966675.3 Picea glauca
GGAAGCTACTTGGAGAGTATAAATAAGAGGCAAGGCTCTCTCATTTTAATCACACTTGAGCATATTGAATATATATAGGTGTTTGAGGTAACCAAGGATATCTAAGCTGAAATTATGAGGGAAGGTGAAGAAACGAAGGCCGAAATGCAAGGAAGGATAAATTCTTTTGATGGTGCTTTCTAAGGTATGTTATTTACAAGTCATCTCACCATTTTCGCTATAACTGTTTTTATATAATGATTCAGACTGGGAAATTGCTATGACATTGAGAAAACATATCCAAGTATCTATGGTAAACAATTCATCTTCTGAATCATTGTATTTTTGGAGTTACAGTCCGTGGAAAATAGGGTTTGTGGCTAGTCCTGAAACTAGTCAAAATAGGTGTTTCGGGTAAAAACGTCATAACTTCTTCATAACATATAAAAATTTAGTGAAACCAAATGTGTTGGTTATTTTACAGTCTATAGTATGTTGTGTAACAGTTTTCTATCAATTCAAAAAATATTCCGTGCGGGGAATAGTCTACAAGGTCACTCTCTAGAATAAGCCAGAATTCAACAAGGTATGCCATTTTTGTTATAAATCCTTTTCTGAGAGGTTCCAAGTAGTGACACCTGGAGGAATTGCATAAAACAAATTGAATAACATTGTGTATCAGTTTCATATCTTTATACATTATAGGTACAAAGTTATGATTACTTCAAGTTATGGTTGTTGACTAATCCAAAACTAGGCATGTGAGACTAAAGAAAAGTTTTATGAAAATGATAGTCTCTTGTTGTTGAAGTTAAGGAAGGTTTACAGGAATGTGATCATATACACCAGGTCTATTACAGAGCTACAGATCATATTTGGATGATGAAATTGATGAGGGATTTTTTGGTTGAGGTACATGTTGAGTACATGGTTGGGACAAGTAGTTGATGAGTTGGCACATACATGAGGTGTATAGTTAATGATGTTGGTACATATTGATGAGTCATCATTGATGATTAGTTGAAACATGATTGGTACATACTTGGTGCATGGTTGGATGCACTTGTTTATGGTACAGGTTGATTACAGGTTATTTGGTATAGGTTGGTGCATGATTGATGCACTTGTTTATGGTACATGTTGATTACAGGTTGATGCATGGTTCAGATTTATTGGTACAGGTTTATAGCAGTATATATCATAGTGACAGGTTGACAGTGGTTCCATCATTCTACTTCTACTTTAGGATGGCAGGACAGGGCAAGGACAGGTGGTTGTACCCACCTTCTGGTTATAGCCGGAGAACATAGGGGGTTGTAGCCTCCTTCTGGTTGTAGCCAGAGAATTGGGGAGTTGGAGCTTCCCTCAGGTTGTAACCTGATAAAGTAGGGGGTTGGAGCCTCCTTCCAGTTGCAGCTGGAAAACAAAGGAAGTTGGTGCTTCCAGTGAATGTAATTCTTCAAGACATATAAGAAAAAGCATTTCATGGTTTTCTCTCGATTTGGGTTTCCATGTAAAACACTGGTGTACTATGTATGTGTATGTTTGTTCATTTGTTCATTGCTTATTTAGTCTACAGTTATTGGATGATAATTCTTCATTGATATAACACTTGGATTATATGGTTAAAAAGGATTAAATTTCTCTATTACTGATTCACCCCCCCTCTTAGTAATCCAACAGACTTTACCAATTTCTCAGAAGCATATGGTACTTTTACTGGAGTAGCTAATAGAATCTCCATTGTAATGGTTGTTGATGTTGTACTGACTCCTGTGAGAGGGATTGCTTCCAATGGGATGACCTCCATCTGCATGCTCTGTTATTTCTATTTAACTAACTTATCTAGCTCATCCTCCATCTCCTTTATTTGTGCATTATGCTACATTATCAGTTTCAACATCTCCTCCTTGTGGCCTTCATTCTTAGTCATTTCCTTTGCTTGTGAATCTTCAGTGGCTGGAAGTTTCAGCTATTTCCTTAGAGATGTTATGTCATCATTTTTATTCTTCAGTAGTTCCTTGGCCGCTTTGAAATTGGAAGGATCATAGCCAATCTTGAGTACCATATCCTCTAGGGATTTGATCTTATTATCCTTGGCTAAATAAGATATATTTTCCATCTTCAACTGAGCCTGGACATTGTTTAAAGACACCTGCAATTTTGCACCAGTCAAGGATGTATTTGTCAAGGTGGAGAATATCATCTCCCCTGTTTTCCTGTGCATGTCCATCTGATCTACTGGATGAACCTCTTTCACATCAAACTCAAATGATGCTTTCTTGTAATAAAAAATGGTCTTGGGATGAGGGACTTGCGCTTGTAAGAATTCCATGTGCATACTTCCCTTCTTTGTGTCGAATGCAGATAGTAATCTGTGTTGAGCTATGGATTTTTGCTTCCAAAACTGGGCATATGTGCTACTGGTTAGAAGTTCATTTCTCTGTTTGATCATTTTATATTTATCAAAGATACTAAGTCCTGTGGGATCTTGTGAGGACTCAGCTGAAATTTTAGTATCTGCTTGCTTCTTGGATGAGGAAGTGGACACTATGTGTTGGCTGCTTGAGAAGACTAAGGAATGTGGTCCCTCCATAACTATAGCGGTCTATGTTTCTTCTTCTCTAAGTCTTTTTGGTGTGTGACTAGTCTTAGTCCTCTTCCTGTAGACTTGGAAGTCTTTTGCTGACACCTGTGTGATTGAAGGAGAGATTTATTTCCTGGCTCTCTTCTCTTCTTGTACCCGTGGAGTGATGGTATGAAAAATATTGGCAGGTGAAGGTTTCTCTTTTGTCTCCAGCAATGTATTTTCTTTCCAATTTGTTAGATTCATGGACTTTTCTATCTCTGGTTTTGGCACATGAGCATAAGGAGAGATTTTATTTTTAAGCCTGGTTTCTACTATAATGCCACAGGGGTCATAATTCCATGGGAAGCTTAAGCTGAAATTCATTTCCTTTAAAACATTATTGGCTTCTTCCCCTGGAGATCTATTGTTGCATATGAAAGAACCAATTTGGTTCTTGATATTGAGTTGTTATTTCTTCTTGAATGTCACAAAGTGGATATCATCATATTTGATCATTTGTTTGATGTATTCCAAGGCAAATATTTTGATAGGTAGGTACTTTGGCAACTTGTAAGGATCTAGTTCACATCCATAGAATCTGATTTTGGTATGGTTCTGGTAGATATACCAGTCACATGTTTTGGCTAAGTCTGATAGGTGAAGGATTATTTGGACCTCCTCATTTATTCTGGGTTCCATTCTGTTACTGAGAATGCATGCCACTGGATGGTAAAACTCATCGATGAACAATTTGAAGATTAATTCGGGTGATTTCTTCCTTACTTTTGATGTCTAAGAGGTCATTGGTTGAGGATTTCCATCTCCATCCAACTTATAGAGGGCGAAGGAGAATTTGTCTACCTGGAAGAAAAGGAAATGATATACTAGTATTGAGGATTACTAGAACATTCCTTCTGTGGAGAACTTGAAAAGTTGTTCATGGATGTTGTCAACCAGAAACTGGCTATAGTCAAACTGGACTATAGCTTTCTCTTCATTGGAAAAGATGGACATGAAACCCAGGATGGGTTCATCTACCCACTCGTCTGAAAAATATCCTAATAAGCCGCAGAGGGTGGAGATGATCTAGTTGGATCTGATTGAGAATATGGAAGAAGGATATGGGGGATTATTTTTAGGCAGTTGTGCGTCTTCAGGTAGGAAGATTTCAAAAATTTGAGCTCTCTGGGGGAAGGAAAATTTCTAATAGAGCTCAGTCAGAATTTCAATGGAGAAGGGGCTGGCCGAATCGGTTATGGGTATCTACAACATTTGGTTTATTGTTTTAGGGGTGTTGGTGAACAGAGTTTCACCAGACGAAGACACAATGGCAATTTGGTCGGGAAGGTAGTGAGCTTGGCACTTCAGGGTGAACTCCAGGAAATGGTAAGTCTGGGGAAACATGTACAGTGGGAGATTGGACTCCTAGAGTCTGATCTCATTACTCTGGTATAGGAAAGTATCTTTGAGCCAGAAGTGTAATTCGAAGAAATAGAATTCACACTTCGAATCTACAATTCAATAGTCTTTATCGGCCAGGGGGACGCGGTCCAGGTTGACAGGGAGAGGAAGGAAATGATTTTCTTTTGTTTCAGTGGATTTAAATTTAGGCACCATAATCAAACGAAGATCTGAAAAAATAAAACAGTGTAGTCTGTAATTACCAGGTTTAATGGCACTTGTCGACGGTGTGGTGGCAATGTATATGGTCGTGGTTTATTCTGCAAAAGAAATCATTTGCAGAATAAAATATTATTTACAATATAACACAACAAGAGGAAGAGATTCTTATCACCAGGTAATCCTACTAATTATAGGGTTATAACAACATCAATGAATTCTTTAAGTACTTCATTCATCAATCTCATAAAATTTCTAGGGGCATTTTTGAGTCCAAAAGGCGTTACCAGCCATTCATACAATCCATAATTTGTTTTAAATGATGTTTCCCATTCTTCTCCTTCTCTAATCCTGATTTGATGATACCCACTTTTCAAATCCAATTTTGAACAATACTTAGCACCACTTAAGAAATCCATAAAATCATCAATTCGGGGTAATGGAAATCTATACATGATTGTGATTTTGTTTATAGCTCTGTAATCTATGCACATTCTCCATCCTCCATCTTTATTCGGACTTAGCACTCTAGGAACTACACATGGGCTCAAGATTTCTCTGACCAGACCTTTATCTAATAAATCTTGAACCTAATTTCTTATCTCCTCATTCTCCTATGGGGTCATTCGATATGATACTTTATTTGGAAGGTTATCGCTTGGAATTAAATCTATATGATGACTGATACTTATGAATGGAGGTAATTCATTTAGTAAATCATTAACCACAATATAAGAAAATTCATCCAACAAATATTTAACTTCTTCAGGAAGATAATTTAAATTTGTGCTAGTGAGAATTACCTTTGGTTTACCAATCAAGGAAAAATGTACCTCTTCCTTTTTAATGTCTTGCATAAATTCTCTTCCACTGACCAACATGACCTTTGGGTTACTTCAGTCGCTCCTTCATCCTTCAAAGGTAAGAGAATGTGTTTTTCTTCATCTTTCTCAAAAGTATATGTATTGTTTCTTCCATTATGTATTTCCTTTATGTCATGCTTCCAAGGTCTACCTAGAAAAATATGACACACATCCATGGGAATAACATAACAAAGTACCTTGTCCTTATAACTTCCAATCTTAAACTCCACTTCACATTGCTCATTCACTATCAGTTGATGTCCCTCGTGTAGCCATGACACCTTATATGGAACATGGTGTGTTGTCTTCTTCAAAGACAACTTTTCAACCATCTCTGTAGACACCAAATTATCAGTACTTCCACTATCAATAATGAATTTACAACATTTACCTTTGTTTTTGTAGACAATTATGAAGAGTGTCTTCCTATGTGCAGGTTCCTTAATCTTTTTATGTGGTTTTAGTAGTATTCTCTTCATCATAAAAGACTCTCCAAGTTATGGTACATTCTCATGTACAGATGACTCCACACTTTCTTCTTCTTCCTTAACAACATTTTCACTTCCTCTATTGGTGGAAGCATTTTCTAGACATTCATATGATCTATGCCCAAACTTATTACATATAAAACATCTGATAGAAGATACCCTACCTCTTTGATAAGGTATTCTCCCTCTGGAATCACCACCTCTTGGTGACTGTTCTTGTTGATGTGAATTGTTGGATTCTTCCTTTGGAGCTGAAGATTTTCCTCTACCACCTTTTTTACTCTAGCTTTTGTTGAACTGCTACCTTTGCTTCTTTGATTCAACTTTCTTGCTATTTTTTCGTCCGACTTAAGAGAAAACCGGTATGCTCATTCAACAATATTAGGATATAAAATGCCAATTTAATCTTGGATCTCATATATTCCATTAAGATATATAGAAAATTTCTCAGGGTTTTCTTCTATATGACCAACTCTTATATTCAATATATAAAACTCGTGTATTCTTTAACCGGCATACCTCTCTGTTTCAAATTTTGCATTTGTCTAAAAAGATTAAGTTGATAGTATTGGGGCATGAATTTAACTTTAAATTTTTCCACCATTATATCCCAACTCTTGTTTCTTGTCTTTCCTTTGTTTTTCCTCTCAGCTTGTACTCCATCCCACCAGAGAAATGCATGTCCTTTCATCATTTTTACAACAAATTTTACCTTTTTCTCATCGAGTACATTTTCATATTCAAATTACTTGTCCAAAGTACTGATCCAGTACATCAATTAATCTACATTGAGGTTTCCTTCATACAGTGGAACCTCCATTCTCGGTCTAGAGATAACTCCCATAATAACTCTAACTATGTTTTCTTCAAAACCTTCTTCTTCAAGATATGCTCCCTCTTCAACTTCTGCACCTTCTTCTTCTTCTTCACTGAAATCTCCCAAGTGAACACCTCTTCATTGAGAAACTTCCATTGCCTCCAATCATGCCTGAAGGTTTCTCATTTATTTAATGACTTTATCATTTGCAACAGGTCTTCCTCGACCTCATCCTATTCCTCCTCGTATTCTAAAGGTCACCTTAAATTATTCTTCGCCTTTCCCGACTGCTATGCTTTGATACCAAAACTTACAACCAATCTGGATTGGTTCCCTTCTCTTGAGCTCAAATAGGTCTATAAAATTTGTTTAATTAATCAAATTTGAATTAAATTAAAAATTANTCTTGATCTTGAGTTGTTATTTCTTCTTGAATGTCACAAAGTGGATATCATCAGATTTGATCATTTGTTTGATGTATTCCAAGGAAAATATTTTGATAGGTAGGTACTTTGGCAACTTGTAAGGAGCTAGTTCACATCCATAGAAACTGATTTTGGTATGGTTCTGGTAGATATACCAGTCACATGTTTTGGCTAAGTCTGATAGGTGAAGGATTCTTTGGACCTCCTCATTTATTTTGGGTTCCATTCTGCTACTGAGAATGCATGCCACTGGATGGTAAAACTCATCGATGAACAGTTTGAAGATTAATTCGGGTGATTTCTTCCTTAATTTTGATGTCTAAGAGGTCACTGATTGAGGATTTCCATCTCCATCCAACTTATAGAGGGCGAAGGAGAATTTGTCTACCTGGAAGAAAAGGAAATGATATACTAGTATCGAGGATTACCAGAACATTCCTTCTGTGGAGAACTTGAAAAGTTTTTCATGGATGTTGTCAACCAGAAACTGGCTATAGTCAAAATGGACTGTAGCTTTCTCTTCATTGGAAAGATGGACATGAAACCTAGGATGGGTTCATCTACCCACTCGTCCGAAAAATATCCTAATAAGCTGCAGAGGGTGGAGATGATCTAGTTGGATCTGATTGAGAATATGAAAGAAGGATATGGGGGATTATTTTTAGGCAGTTGTGCATCTTCAGGTAGGAAGATTTCAAAAATTTGAGCTCTCTGGGGGAAGGAAAATTTCTAATAGAGATCATTCAGAATTTCAATGGAGAAGGGGCTGGCCAAATCAGTTATGGGTATCTACAACATTTGGTTTATTGTTTTAGGGGTGTTGGTGAACAGAGTTTCACCAGACGAAGACACAATGGCCATTTGGTCGGGAAGGTAGTGAGCTTGGCACTTCAGGGTGAACTCCAGGAAATGGTAAGTCTGGGGAAACATGTACAGTGGGATATTGGAATCCTAGAGTATGATCTCATTACTCTGGTATAGGAAAGTATCTTTGAGCTAGAAGTGTAATTCGAAGAAATAGAATTCACAATTCGACTCTACAATTCAATAGTCTTTATCGGCTAGGGGGACGTGGTCCAGGTCAACATGGAGAGGAAGGAAATGATTTTCTTCTGTTTCAGTGGATTTAGATTTAGGCACCATAATCAAACGAAGATCTGAAAAAATAAAATAGTGTAGTCTGTGATTACCAGGTTTAATGACACTTGTCGACGGTGTGGTGGAAATGTATATGGTCGTGGTTTATTCTGCAAAAGAAATCATTTGCAGAATAAAATATTATTTACAATATAACACAACAAGAGGAAGATATTCTTATCACCAGGTGATCCTATTAATTATAGGGTTATAACAATACCAATGAATTCTTTAAGTACTTCATTCATCAATCTCATAAAATTTCTAGGGGCATTTTTGAGTCCAAAAGGAATTACCAGCCATTCATACAATCCATCATTTGTTTTAAATGATGTTTCCCATTCTTCTCCTTCTCTAATCCCGATTTGATGATACCCACTTTTCAAATCCAATTTTGAAAAATACTTAGCACCACTTAAGAAATCCATAAAATCATCAATTCGGGGTAATGGAAATCTATACATGATTGTGATTTTGTTTATAGCTCTGTAATCTATGCACATTCTCCATCCTCCATCTTTATTTGGACTTAGCACTCTAGGAACTACACATGGGCTCAAGCTTTCTCTGACCAGACCTTTATCTAATAAATCTTGAACCTGATTTCTTATCTCCTCATTCTCCTATGGGGTCATTCGACATGATACTTTATTTGGAAGGTTATCCCCTGGAATTAAATCTATATGATGACTGATACTTATGAATGGAGGTAATTCATTTAGTAAATCATCAACCACAATATAATAAAATTCATCCAACAAATATTTAACTTCTTCAGGAAGATCATTTAAATTTGTGCTAGTGAGAATTACCTTTGGTTTACCAATCAAGGAAAAATGTACCTCTTCCTTTTTAATGTCTTGCAGAAATTATTTTCCACTGACCAACATGACCTTTGGGTTACTTCAGTGGCTCCTTCATCCTTCAAAGGTAAGAGAATGTGTTTTTCTTCATCTTTCTCAAAAGTATATGTATTGTTTCTTCCATTATGTATTTCCTTTATGTCATACTTCCAAGGTCTACCTAGAAAAATATGACACACATCCATGGGAATAACATAACAAAGTACCTTGTCCTTATAACTTCCAATCTGAAACTCCACTTCACATTGCTCATTCACTATCAGTTGATGTCCCTCGTGTAGCCATGACACCTTATATGGAACATGGTGTGTTGTCTTCTTCAAAGACAACTTTTCAACCATCTCTGTAGACACCAAATTATCAGTACTTCCACTATCAATAATGAATTTACAACATTTACCTTTGTTTTTGTAGACAATTATGAAGAGTGTCTTCCTATGTGCAGGTTCCTTAATCTTTTTATGTGGTTTTAGTAGTATTCTCTTCATCATAAAAGACTCTCCAAGTTATGGTACATTCTCATGTACAGATGACTCCACACTTTCTTCTTCTTCCTTAACAACATTTTCACTTCCTCTATTGGTGGAAGCATTTTCTAGACATTCATATGATCTATGCCCAAACTTATTACATATAAAACATCTGATAGAAGATACCCTACCTCTTTGATAAGGTATTCTCCCTCTGGAATCACCACCTCTTGGTGACTGTTCTTGTTGATGTGAATTGTTGGATTCTTCCTTTGGAGCTGAAGATTTTCCTCTACCACCTTTTTTACTCTAGCTTTTGTTGAACTGCTACCTTTGCTTCTTTGATTCAACTTTCTTGCTATTTTTTCGTCCGACTTAAGAGAAAACCGGTATGCTCATTCAACAATATTAGGATATAAAATGCCAATTTAATCTTGGATCTCATATATTCCATTAAGATATATAGAAAATTTCTCAGGGTTTTCTTCTATATGACCAACTCTTATATTCAATATATAAAACTCGTGTATTCTTTAACCGGCATACCTCTCTGTTTCAAATTTTGCATTTGTCTAAAAAGATTAAGTTGATAGTATTGGGGCATGAATTTAACTTTAAATTTTTCCACCATTATATCCCAACTCTTGTTTCTTGTCTTTCCTTTGTTTTTCCTCTCAGCTTGTACTCCATCCCACCAGAGAAATGCATGTCCTTTCATCATTTTTACAACAAATTTTACCTTTTTCTCATCGAGTACATTTTCATATTCAAATTACTTGTCCAAAGTACTGATCCAGTACATCAATTAATCTACATTGAGGTTTCCTTCATACAGTGGAACCTCCATTCTCGGTCTAGAGATAACTCCCATAATAACTCTAACTATGTTTTCTTCAAAACCTTCTTCTTCAAGATATGCTCCCTCTTCAACTTCTGCACCTTCTTCTTCTTCTTCACTGAAATCTCCCAAGTGAACACCTCTTCATTGAGAAACTTCCATTGCCTCCAATCATGCCTGAAGGTTTCTCATTTATTTAATGACTTTATCATTTGCAACAGGTCTTCCTCGACCTCATCCTATTCCTCCTCGTATTCTAAAGGTCACCTTAAATTATTCTTCGCCTTTCCCGACTGCTATGCTTTGATACCAAAACTTACAACCAATCTGGATTGGTTCCCTTCTCTTGAGCTCAAATAGGTCTATAAAATTTGTTTAATTAATCAAATTTGAATTAAATTAAAAATTAAAAATTACCTTATACAGGCGTTTGGCGCTTTCCTTCGTTGTGTGACCAAATGCTAGAACCGAGAGCTTAAACTCGAGTTCTAACTCCTTTATCATGCAACCATGAGCCAGGAAACATAGGATAGTTTATGGAGCTAGGAGTTCATGCACCAAGATCCTTGAATCTCAACTCCATAGGACCAAGGGTTGGTGAACATGAGCTACTTTGCGGGGGGATGGATTTTTGGTATGAATCTTGAGATAGGGGGGCACTGCAACCCACCGGTTATTGATGCATGGATTTCAAATTTCACATGTGTTGAAATTGCGGGGGGGTGGCCTGAAATTAACCTCCGTTCTAGTTAGGGCCCACAATTATATGAGAGCCATCTATATTCCTTTTTAATCAATGGTCCGATCGGAATTGTGAATCACCTTTTGATATTTTAATGATTTTATTTAGAATTGGATCACCATTGATCCTATCATGATCGACAGTGAATATTCCTCGACTGCAGGAGACATGTAAACCATTGATTCATCCACATTAAAGAAACAAAACACAGAGTATTTGACAAAGTGGATTTCACTCTATGTAAGGATCGATCTAGAACCTGTAAATCACATTCATTCTCACACCATTTGAGAGTATAATGCAATTTAAATTGTTTTAATACTGAGAAGGTGCAGTGAATCAATATTATCACTTTTATTACTTTTAACCACAATATATTAACTTCAATTTAATCATAAATATATAATCATTGTATCAATCAATAGTATATCATCAATGAGCACATAAAAATAATAAGCATGACATCACATAAAATATACAGTACACTAGAATTTACGTGGAAACCCAAATGGGAGAGAACCACATAGTGCTTTATTATATATCAAATATCACATTCATTGGAAGCACAAAATTCTTGATTCTTCAACTGCAACTAAAAGGAGGATATGACCCCCTAATTCTCAGGCTCCAACTTGAAGGAAGAAACAATTCCTTGAATTCTTTGGCTCCAACCAGAAGGAGGCTAGAACCCCATGATGATTCTCAGGCTCCAATTTGAAGGAAGCTCAAACTCCTTGTGTTCTCCAACACCAACCGAAAGGAGGCTACAACCCCCTTTCCTTGCCCCGTCCTGTTGCCCTAAAATATAGGTGTATACAAACTGTCACTACCATTGTCACTGTCTCACTGTCACTATCATTACCACTGTCATTGTCACTATCTCTATCACTTTCACTATCTTTTTCACTACCATTGTCACTGTCATTGTCACTATCACTGTCACTGTCACTATCACTGCCAATATCTCTATCACTGTCATTGTCACTGTCACTGTCACTGTCACTATCACTGCCAATATCTCTGTCACTGTCATTGTCATTGTACCATCAACCTACTATAATAAAACATGTTCTATACCATGCATCAACTGTGTACTAACAATGCACAATCATGTGCCATAAGATATGTCAAATGTAGATATCATGTACTAGAACAACAACAACATATAAAACCAATACCATAAACCATATCAATCATGTATATATCTCTACCATATCATCAATGAAGTGCCTCAAAGAACCCAAAAATATGTATCATCCATATATCACCATACATCAAGTGTATACCTCAACCATACAACCACATCTCAAAGTTGAGCCATAATGGTCATACTATAACCAGACACAAGAATATACCTCTATCAACCATGTAGCCAAGATGTACCTCAATCATGTGCCAAACCAAACATACCTCAAGAATATGCCATACCATAACCATGTATAACCATCACAACAAGTACATAAGCATACCAATACCTCTGTAGTTGACCTGATGCATAGTAGATCTGGCCTATAATATCACTTCTAACTTCTGGGACCTGGTATCAACATAACCCCCAACCGTTTCTTGTCCTCACAGGACTAAGACATCCTATCACATGGGTCCTCGCAAGACTAAGACATCCTATCACATGGGTCCTCGCATGAAACCCACTGTGAAACCCACGAGGTCCTCATGGGAAACCCTATGCATGACCTACAGGGATCGAGTAACATAGGGTTTCCTCATAAATATTTCTCTCCTCTGTAACCTCGATACTTCTGCAATCCTCCTTCCTTCGCAACCTCATAAATTATTGTCGCAACCTTATCCAAAATATCACTAGTTCATAAGAAAGATGATCAATGAGTAAGTGTGTGAATGTGCTTGTGAATGACTCATTGAGGTGTATTTATACTTTATCTAGGTAACCTATCTCCTTAAACTGATGTATTCTAGAGTTTTATTGTCACAAATACTTTACCCTTTCTCTAAGGACTTGTAACCAACTAGGGGCTTCTTGACCATTATTCAGGGTTTCTAACTTCACAAGGCCATAACTCCTCAATCGTGAGGAACTACATGGCATACCACCTATAATCGAAAATGGAATGATGATGAATATCCATCTATGATTATAATACCATAATATACACTATTCTTTATGTTCATATTCCTTAATCAACTTTAGGTACCAAAACCACATTGTCGAGGCTTATTCAAGGGTTGACCTCAATGACAACCAATCTTTCAACAATCTCCCCCTTTGGAATTTATGGAAACACTTAGGCATGGAAATACTCATGTTCATGCACATGCTCCCCCTATCAGTACGTCTCCCCCTGTGACCATCACTCCCCTGCCTCTATCATCTCCAAAACTTCTCTCTTTCTGTCTCCATGCCTTCCTCTATCTCTCCCCCTTTGATATCAATGTCAAAGGGTAATCCTCCTAGGGGTTTCTCCCCCTATTTGCAATCCTCTGCTTTCTCTTCATGGTGCTTCCTCGTGTAAATATTTGAGGTATATGAAAATAATTCAAAAGTTTCTTCACTTCGACTCTTCATGTATTCTACGTCTCTCTCCCTGTCTTACTATGCTTGAAGCCGTGTGAATCACTATGGGGAAAAAACTACTCCAAGTTTTTGTTGCATATACTCAAATGTTTCCCTTGCAATCTATTTGGTGAATATATCTACAATATGTTCTTTTGTCCCAACATACTCTAGCTTGGTGTTCTTATTTGTATCTTGTTCCCGTAGAAAGTGATACTTAATCGAAATATGCTTCATCTTAGAATGCATTACTAGATTCTTGGAGATATTGGTGGCACTAGTGTTGTCACAGAGTATTGAAATGGGATCATCATACTTTACTTGTATATCCTACAAATTTTTCTTCATCCAAAGAACTTGAGTACAACATGTCATTGCTACAATGTATTCTTCTTTTGTTGCAGACAAAGATATCGATGACTATTTATTTCTCAACCATGATACCAGACATTTAACCAAGTAAAAATCTGCTCCACTTGTACTTCTTCTATCATCAATGTAACCTGCCCAATCTGCATTTCTGTAGGAAACTAGAGATAGATCATTCCCTTTTGAATACCATAAGCCAAACTATTATGTTCCTTTGATATATATGAATATCATCTTTATTTCCATAACATGTGATTACTTTGGTGTTGCTTGGAACCTTTCAACATGTCCAACTACTTGCATTACATATAGTCTAGACGCTTTCACATAGAGTAAGCTACCAATCGTCTATTTGTATAGTCTATGATTTGCATCCTTAGAGACATCATCCTTACTTAACTTGCAACTGGTTTGCATAGGAGTACTTACTAGTTTGCAATCTTCCATTCCAAAATTATTTAACATTTCTCTGATATACTTGGTTTGAGAGATGAAAATACCTTTATCACGCTGACATATTTGTAATCCCAAAAATAAGGTTAATCCACCAAGAAAATACATTTCGAACTCATTCTTCATATCTCTGGAAAACCTCTGACTCATCCTATCATCATAACTTCCGAAGATGATGTCATCTACATAAACTTCAATTATTAATATATTGTCTCAATCCACTTTTATGTAGAGATTGTTGTCTGCATTACCCTTCATGAATCCTTGTTGTTTTAGATACCTGTCCAATCTTGAATACCATGTTCTAGGGGCATGCTTGAGTCCATACAATGCTTTCTTTATCCTATGAACATAATCTTCCCTTTATGATAGTAGAAATCCTTATGGTTGTTCTATGTGGACCTCTTTTTCTATTTCTCCATTAAGAAATGCTAACTTAACATCCATTTAATATACCTTCATTCATTTGGAACATGCACAGGATAATATCAATCTAATTGCTTCCATCTCGACAATTGGTGCAAAGGTCTCTTCAAAATCTATTCCTTTGATCTGAGTGTATCCCTTGCAAACTAACCTTGCTTTGTTTCTAGTTACTTGTCCATCCTCATTCAGTTTGTTTCGGAAAACCCACTTTGTACCAATCACATTCTTGTTCTTCGGTCTTGGAACTAGTTCCCATGTGTCATTCTTCTCAATCTAATCTAATTATTCATCCATAGCCTTGATACAATGTTCATCCTTGTTGGCCTCTTCAAAAATGCTTTGTTTAATTGTAGATAACAACGCGAAGTGTTGTTGTTTTGTTGAAAGTATTCTTCTTCTGGTTTCAACTCCTATGTCTTTATTCCCAATAATTTGTTCTAGTGGATTATTTTTCTGTACTTGTCGGCTATGTGTCTTAGGAGGTATCTATTTATCATATTCTTCTGCTTCTGGCTGATTTCCTTCATCTGCTTATTCTTCTCCTTTCAGATATTCCTCGTTATCCTGCAATTCTGAATCTTTTCTTCCTTCTTTTCCCTTTCATACATCAGTCTTGTCAATCATTACATTGATGCTTTCCATGATTCTGTTTAGTCTTGGATTGAAGCATTTATATTCCTCTCTTTTGCTTGATTACCCAACTAGTATTCCCTTATCTGCTTGAGAGTCAAAATTTCCAAGCCTGCCATCTTCTCTTTTGATATAAAATTTTCTTCCAAATACTAAAAAATGCTTCACATTTACAAGTATTCCTTTCAATAGATTGTCGGGAGTCTTATCACTGTTACTTCTGAGCATTCCTCTATTTAGGATGTGAACTGTTGTATGTACTGCATGTGCCCAAAATATTTCACTCAACTTGGAATCTTTCAACATGTTTCTTTCCATTTCCTATATTGTTCTATTCTTCCTTTCGACAACTTTGTTTTGTTGAGGTGTCCTAGATGTTGAGAACTGTATTTTTATTCCATGCTCGTTGTAGAAGTCTATAAATTCATTTGATGTAAATTGTCCTCCATTTTTTGATCTCAAACATTTGATTTTCAATTCCATCTCAGTTTCAACCATCTCTTTGTATATATTGAAGTGTTCAAATTCCTTTGACTTCTTCATGAGGAAGTAAGATGGAGTGATTCTTATGTAGTCATTAACCAATAGCACGAAGTACTATTCGCCATTTAATCCCTTCATTATTGTAGGTCCACATAGGTCAGCGGGTACAATATCTAATGGTTTTATCATGGAGTAATATTTTGATTTGAACTTGGTCCTGGTTTTCTTTCCTTGTAGAAAATGTTCACATAAAGTATTTTTTGGCTTCGAGATCTTGTGCATTTCTTTCACTGCTTCCTTCCTGCTGATTTTGACAAGGTTATCAAAGTTTATGTGACCCATTCTTCCGTGCCAAAGCCAAATTTCATTTTCCTTTCTTAAAAAACATATTTCCTTTCCAATTTCATTCAGGACATATATGTTGTTTGGAGTTATTCTAGCTATAGCCACCAACTTTCATGATCCTTCTTTCCTTGTCTCACAGTTTTTAGATTCAAACAAAATTCTTTGTCCTTGATCACACATTTGACTTACACTTAGAAGATTATGCTTCATATATTCGACCAATAGAACATTTTTTTCCTTGGCATCCTTGCTTCCAAGCTTGATTGTAGCTCTTCCTATAATTCTAGCTGAGTTGTCATTTCCAAATAAAATTGATCCATCTCTTTCCTTTTTCAGAGTGAGAAACCTATCATTATCACTTTTCATATGCTTTGAGCAACCACTATAAACATACCTTCCACGTTTTTTGTGTTGAGCTTATAGAGAAAGCAAGAATTATTTAGTATTGAATTGATCTTTCTTCCTTCTCCATATCCTTTGTGGTTCATGTTTGGGATTGTTGATATTTTGTTTTGGTTCCCTTGGAGGAAAAGTTAGTCTACAATCTTTGGCCATGTGTCCAAAATTGTTGCACTTGTCGCACTCTATCTCATTACTTAGTGAGCCAAAACTATTCCAAAACTGTTGTGATTTATGTTATGTGATTCATGTGTCTTTCTGAGATAAATGTTGTTTGAATGACCTTCATAGTTGTTTATTTTCTTGGCATAGGCTCTACAACTTGCATCTTTGTGACCAAAATTGTGACAAGAATAACATAAACCAAGAAAAATAGTTTGATAGATGGATGTAGGAGATATTCTGAATGGTGTTTCTCTTTTGAAGCCTTCTTCTTCTTGAGATTTTGTTGACTATTGGTTATGTGTTCTGAATCTTCTAGGTGGTCTAGTTCTTCTATGATTTTCTTCCTGAGTGCTTCTCACTATTTTTGCATAAGTGCTTTGTTCTTCTTCTTGTTTTGTCATTTTGGAGCTCAATCCTTTATCGATCTGCATCTGGTTGTATTCTAGTCCAGACCTATCATAGTATGTCCTTTGAATGATGATGATCTCATCCAATAATTTGGAATTATTCTTTTGTCGAAGATCTTTTCTTAAAGTGACTATTTTCGCTTCCAAGATTTCAATCATCTTCTCCCTTTCTTCTAACTGACCTCTGAGTGCTTCTCCAATCCTTTTGTATTCTTGTACTTGGATGTTCAACTTCATGATTATCTTCTCTACTTCTTCTGAGCTAGAATTATGATGTTATTCTTTCTTATTTAACTCTTCCTTGAGTGACTTAATTGTCTTTCTTTCTTTCCCTGGTTCTTCTAAGGCGTTGATTAATTCATATCTAATATCGACTTCTCCTTCTTCTTCTTCAGAATATTCATAATATTATTCATCATCTTATACTTCCATGAAGAGTACTCTTTCTGAATCATTGTCACTATCATCATCCTCATCTGATGAAGAGCTATCTTCCTTTGAGTAGAGACTTTTCTTGAAAAAAATATTTTTGTTCCTTCTCTTGTCTCCCTTTTGATTTTTATTTTTCTTCTTAGGATATTCTTCTTCATCGCTACCTTTATTATTATAATAAGGAAATTTAGAATAAAAATGACCATTACTATCACAATTAAAACAATTCAATGGAAGCACACATTTGTACTTGTCGGTTCCTCTTTTCATCTTTCTTAAGAAGTTTTCTATTTCTCCATCTTCCTCTGATTCATTGATGCAACTGCAATTTGGTTTTGACTTTTGCTTGTTTTTCTTCTTCGTCTTCTTGGAATATTTGAATGTTTCTTCCTTCATGACTAGGTTCTCTTGTTCTATCCTCATTTCATAAGCTATGAAGATTCCATGTAGCTTGTCCATGCTCAAACCGTCAAGATTTGTTCTTTCTTCCAGGGTTGATATATTAGGATCAAATCTTATAGGTAGAGATCTTAGAACCTTTTGAATGACCATTGACTCATCAAATTCTTCTCCCAGTCCTCTAATAGTGTTCATTTTTTCATCAACTCGAAGAAAGTAGGATACAATGTTTTCATCTTCCTTCATATTCAGTTTCTAAAACTTAGCTCTGAGGGTTTGAAGCTTAGCTCCCTTGAATTTGGCGTCACCTTCGTAAATATTTTGAAATTTATCCCAAATCTCCTTTGTGGTCTTGCAATGCATAACTTTGATGAATACTAAATCATCTAGATTGCTCAGAATGGTGCCTTTAGATTTTGAGTTATTTTCATTGAGTTTCTTTTCATATTTGTCAGTTGGAGGAGTGGCTAGTGCTACATACCTGTCTACTAATGACTGCCAAACATCAAATCCCTATACTTGTAAAAAGGTTTGCATCCTTTTACTCCAAAAGGCATAGTTTTGTCCATCAAATCTTGGTGCTCAAATATTAGTGTATTCCATGATCTCCTTCCAGTGGTTAAACTGTTTCTTGAAGAACCTTATCTGATACCAATTGTTAGAATACTGAGAGGAGGGGTGAATCGGTATTATCACTTTTATTACTTTTAACCACATTATATCTGCTAGTGGGGAAAATCCCCTTATTACTATACTGGATCCTATTTCTAAACTACCCCAAAAAATCTGACCTTAAAAGATAAGAGAAGGAAAAGAGGGTGTACCTTAGGTCCTTTTGGTTGGTGTAGACCTCCTTCTCCCTTGTAGTTTCCTGGGATGTTGGTCTCCTCCCAAAGATGACCTACAAACAATTTAGACAACAAAGCTACAAGATATTCTATCTCTACTTATCAGGGTTAGGGTTCATATACAAATGTGAATGCATTAATCAAATAGGCATAAAAACACAATATTTGGGACATAAACGTGATTCTTTTATTCATATGTAAATATTATAAATAGTTACAACCTTATCGTTGGAAGACGCTCCATGAACCTGGTCTAGGGTCCTCTTACTTATGCTCCAAGTGCATCATTCTTGTAATACCTCTCACAATCAAATGATATTCTTAGGAAGTAAGGAAGGGATTGTATAGGGAGAGGGATGGAGGGGGAATGTTGAGGCCAAATCTCATAAAGGGATGCAAAGATTGGGATAAAAAGGGAAGGGATTTTGGGAGAGTTTCTCTATTCTAATGCTTGATGTTGGAATGGGACCCCAAGAACTCCTTTTATATGATAAAAGGATAGTTATTCAGTTTGGGGACGGGATACAATGGGTGAAATGGTTAGGAAACCTCCAATTGCCCGTTAACTCTGCCGAATTCCTTGCAACTTTTGACGGTAAACATGGGTTATTTAGTATGCAACTAGCGTATGTATGTGGGCTATCTAGTATGCATTTAGAATATGTACATAGGAAGTAGTGAAGCAAGGTGCATACATGCTCCAAAAAATGGTTTTTAAAGAGATTTCCTCAACAATAATTTGGCAAATTGTGAAAGTAGAAAGGCTAATGTCATGTATGCATAAGTAGGGAATTTTAGGGCTATAATAGATGCCCCCTAATGTGTGAGGTCATAAGAGAAGCTTTTGGCTGAAATACATTACAATATCTTTACCAGTAAGAAGGCACTGAGTCGAGTGAGCCTGGGACTAGAGTTTGGGAGGTGCCATCTGCAAAACAACAATAATATCTCTGAGGCGGGCATACCCATTCTCGGGATGAACTAATCATGGCTGCCAATCAAATACATTACAGATCCATGTTGTATAAATATATAAAGTGTAGCCGCGAGGAATACACAACAGATCTACATCTCAAAATCATTTGATGATATTTAAGTACAATATAATATGCATCTTCAAGATGCATAAATGACTGCGGCTGGAGATGAGGAGCTCATAGCTCTAGAGGAAAATTCAAGATATTCAACAACTCAGGTAAGAGTAAAATAGGAGTGTAACACTCACTACCCTGAGGTATTTTACATGCCATCGGGAAAATACTGGAGGATCTTGATGATCAGGCAGAGAACTTCTTCGATTTTGAATCTAGACTTTACTGGACTCACATGATGGTCGACTCATGAAAGTCAAGAGAGAAACTGCAGAATGGCTGACTCAATATGGATAAAAATTGCCTTCGAAAAAATCATGAAAGATGATCAGACTCTGGTAGTGTAATATTGACATAAATCTATGATGCAGGAGGCACCACAAAATCTCCATATGTTTGAAAGAGTAACCAAATGGAGGACACAACTCTATGTAGTGATAACAAATTTCTAAGGTCATACTAAATCCCAATGCTTGGAAAACAAACAAAAGGATGTTCTTTGTTTGAGGGTGACTATCTTACTACCGAAAAAAAATTGATATATCTCGTCCCCTCTTTTTGGAATATTTTTTTTTTTTGTCTTTTTCAAAGTTTTAACGAGATTGAAAATGAATAAAAGAATGCTATGTTACAAAGGAGGAATGAGTGTCATGAGAAAGCAAACTAATTCCAAGCACATGGAACATACTGGTGCTCAAGGAAAGGAGACATGTGCAGGATAAGGACACTCGGGGAAAATTCCTCCATGGGTCAAGGTGTCGGATCACAAAGGAAAAAAGTTTTGCAAGGATTGCATATAAGGAATGATTTAAAGGTTCATTTGAGAGAAACATGAAGTTGACATTAGGCCAAATATGCAAATATGAGAACCACAATGCGATTAAGCATGAAACAACAAGACTCCTTCCATGTGAATTTTTACGAGCCCATAGAAGGTAATCTTAGTGGTTTTTTCACGTTTAGAGAGTCTGAAAAAATGATAAAAGAAGAATCCAGGAGTTCCTTTTTCAAAATTAGTTCAATTGGACCGAAAAAGGGTTAAACTTGTTGTTGGTTACTATTCCTCTATACTGTCTGATTTTGTTGACCCGGGATTCATGTCTGTTCGGGTTTCCAACAAAGCCTCTAAAACTATCGGCCCTCCTGGTAAAGCAGAAGACAACACAACACACAGAATGTGTTGCATAGTCTCACCCGAGATAGCTTTAATGGGTGGTTGTAAGACTCAGTTGTTTACAGCCTAGGATTGAGTGTGATATAAACGAGCTATATATTGAACCATTTATTATAACTTGTAAACAAAGTATACTATTATCGGCGAGTAAGAAGGAAATATAACAACTCATTCATTCAACATAATAATAATCTATTTAGACAATAAAGATATGTAAGAATTCATCACATAACACATATGTTACCATGGTTCACCCCCTCCTGGGATTTGTCCACAAAGATTTGGCTCTCATCTCTTTTATTATATTATTTCCGCATCTACAACGTCGTGCACTTACAACTCTTCACAGTCGGGTAAGATATGTATGAGGCAGAGTAGATCACACCAGGCTCCCCATCTTGCAATCCAACCCTCAAGATATACCTTCCCTCATCCTCTCTCGCTCAACATCTTATACAAAAATGGCTTGTATCGCAAAAACATTACATATCGCATCAACTCATGCATAAAACCCTGCTACAACAATAATCCGAACCAACAATCAACCCCTTATGATACCTAAGTATCTATATTTATACATTTCTGGCTCTTCAACTGTTTACAATACCTTACCAAAACCCTAACCCTACCATCATTAGGTCTTCCTCCCATGTGTGCATGTTGTTCTTCCTTCCAGTTGTTGCTTTCCTTACATGCGCACATGTTGTGTTTCTTTCCAGTTGTCGCTTTCCTTGTGCATGCTTTCTTTCCCAAAACCACCTTGCTTTTCCACTTTGGCCTACCTCCAACATGCCCCCAACACTGACATGTGGCTCATTCTGAGCCACCTAACCTTTGTGGGCTTCCTCAATCTCCTTGGTGATCGCCTGGACCTTTTCCTTGAGCTCTGTTGCCTGTGTCTACGTTTGCGTAGTCTTCTCCTTAAGTGTGTCCACTATCTGGAATGCAAGATCGCCACTGATCAATTCCATGCACTATGCCTGGGTCTACGCTATCTGTGCCTTGGCCTCTTCTACTTATGCTAGGACTTCTACTACCCGCTCCTGCAATGGTTCCGTTTGATCCTGACGCTCCTGTTTCTATGTTTGTGTAGTAGTTATCTCTGCCTACAATCTCTTCATTTCCTGTGCCTCTTTGACATGTTCTGTGATTGGCATTGTCTTTTGCCTCTGCTTTAGATCTTGGATCATTGCATTGATCCTATATTCTTCCTTGTCCCACTTTTGGACTTGTTGATCCTCCTCTAGCTTTGTCCACAACTGCGCTACTTTATCGAACAAGTCAGCTGCTGTGCTGACCTGTTTCTCTATCTCCTGTAGCTGTGTTGTTGCTTCCTTTTCTCCTTCACTACTGGTGGAGTGGTTGGTATGAGCTATTCTCAGATATTCTCGATCTCCTTCTGATATTGATTGATTTCTTGCGCAATCCGATCAATCTTTTCTACTGCTATGATTTCATCTCTTTGCGTGGCATGTGGAATATTCTCGTAATTTACTGCCACTTTCTGCTCCAATCCTTTTATGCACTCCCTTTCCTCTTAGGTCTCAAATTTATCCTGATCATAGAATATTTCCAACACATCTCGCTTCTCTGTTGCTCGTTGCAATTCGACTAAGTCTTTGTGTGCATGAGACTATACCTCATGGTTTATGCTAACCTGCAACTTGTGTAGTGCCCTGGTTAGCATCCGTGTCAACACCAGTTGGATTTGGCTTAAGTCCTTCAGGGGCGTCTTCCCCACAATCTCATCCATGTGCAACATATTAGGTGTGACGTGGAATGTTTCTTTTGGGTGCGGTAATGGATGGACTGGATATCATTCTTCTACTTCCACTCTTTCCTTCGTATGCAGTGCTGATGGTTCTATTCCCCTACTACTTATTGTCTTCCCTTCCCCAATTTGCTTGAGGAGTTGCCACATGTTTGCAAACTCCTCCTGAATCCTATCCATGTGGTGCGTAGCATGGTCAAAATCCTCGGATAGACAATCCTGGACCATTCAGGCTATCATTTCTCCATCATCATCCATGATTGTATAATCTGGAGATGTTCTTTGTGCCTTCATTTTCTTGTGCGTGCCTCCTGTTTGCATGGCTGGACTCTTGTTTTACCCTAGTTCATGTGGGTTGTGACTTGCTGCAGTCTCTTGCACGGGCTTAGCCTATTGCTGCTGTTCCTTGGACGACTGCATCTTATCCTTCTTCCCATTTTGGGTCCCTGTATTTGTTGGCCCTTCATTTATCTGTGTTGTTATTCCCTGGCTCGTTCTTCGTCTCTTGGGCACTTGGAGTTCCTTTGGCTAGGTTTCTCCCTGCCCTGCCTCTTCTTCTACTATTCTTTTCGGAAATTCCTGGGTGAGGATTGGAATCCTCCATTCATCATCCCATTAGCTGATGAACATGTCGATGTCACCCTTTGTGATACAGTAGTGCATCTGTAGCCACTGTTTATCAAGATCCTTCCTTGCCTGTATCCACATTGTGTGTCGTGTGGCTTGGAAGTTGGCAATGTCCCCATATCGCGCGATGACCTCTGGTGTTATTCTCCACCTTTTGGAGATGGCTTCCTATAGGTCACGTAGGTATCCTTCAAAGATGGACCCGCTCATCCTTTTTCTCCTATCATCTGGCCTGGCTCTGAGCAACAAATATCTCTCTCCCTAATTCAGTTTGGGTCTGGTACAAAAAACTACATACCTTGGATCTTTCCATCCCATGAAGGCTATTAGTGTGATTAGCCATGAATAGTGAAATTTCATGCCTAGATCCTATGCATCCTTGCAGTCATCTAGGAATAAGTTCAAGAGATATGGTGCCCATCTCACTGTGGTTCCTTCTATGCATTGAGATGCAACTGCAACAACCCTAGCTAGGACTTTCCCCCTGTGACATTTTCTTAGCATCTTGCAGGCTAAGATTTTCGTGCCCAATTGTGTTGCGGCATTGTTGATCCTCTTGATAATGATCCCTCTTGTCCCCTTGTCGGTGCCATACTTTTTCTTCATCTCTTCTGTTAGCGCTTTCTCCCTAGATTTGTCATCCACAAAGTGCACGTGATCCATGCCCCAATATGGAAATCCTATTATGCTTGCAATAATCTCTATGTCTGTTGAGACGATCTTGTCCAAACAGATGTCCCCAACATGCGTGAATTTTAACAGCTGTTTGACGCACCCGGTTTCTTATTGACCTCTTCCAAAATGTGGTAGGTCTACCATTCCTAAAATTCCTGTCTTCTCCAGCCCAGTTTCCCATTGGAGTGGCTAATTAATCGGTTCCCCAAACCGATTTGTGCCCATTGTCTCGATGTACACTCTCTTTGCAAGTTCCAGAAACTTGTCTTCATCTGCTACATCATGGTCTGAGTATTTCAGCCTCCCTAGATGACCCAATAGGTCTGGTCCTACCTACACCCCATCTAGTATCCATGGTAGAACGATTTTTGTGGTTGGTTTCTTGCGAGGTGACCTGGGTATCTGTATCTTGTCTTTCTTCGATGGTGGTGGCTAGCTCGAAGTTCCAGCGGCTTTCGGTTGTTCCTCAGTATACCATTCCAATCGACCCATGACATCTTCGACCATTCCTTCTGGGGGATGGTATGATATGGTCATTTGAGACTCATTTGGCTCCATTGTTGCGTCTAGATTGAGCTATGTTTCATCAAATTTTGGGGTTGCTTTGGTATTCTCTGGTTGCACCTCCTTCAGGGTTTTTGTGTCCTGGTTCAGTTGCTCCTGTACCTCTGCCAGTATATCTATACTGGTTCCCTCTAGTGTGGGTTGTTGGATTTCTTTCACTATCAGTGTAGGTTTCATCGGTGTTTTTTTTGGAGATGGGATTTCGTCAACATTGATGATCTCTGATGGCTGATGTTCACCTTCTTCCACCTGTACTCATGATCTGGTCTGAACTCTGGTTTTTTTGGCGGTCCGACTTGCTTCTGCTTGCTTGGGCGGTGCCATGGTGGTGAATGTCAAACGTTTGTTGAACTTGAATGGTCTCTATGATCTCTATGAACTCACGCTATGCTATTTAGCATCTATCACTCTCTGTCTACTCTCTTTTCATGGATATATTGTTTTCTCCTGCGTTCGTGTGTTGTATGGGGTTTCCATGAAGCTTGTTGAGGACACTTCCTTCATTATGGGTTTAATGCACCTTAATAACAGGTTTAATGCACCTCCAATGGTTTCATACTTGCCATTACTCTGCCTTTCCATCTGTAGTTGGCGTGATTAATGTGGCATCTCATCGGTCCTTTCCGTCCTTAACTTCTACCTAGTGCTGTCATGTTGTATTGATTTTGCCAACTCTCCTCTTCCCGCTTGTTTCCCTTTTGTTTGTGACCGTTGTCCTTCTCCTTTCCGTGTTTTTGTTCCTAAGTGGGCATGCCTTTTCTTCCTCCGGTGCAATGTACCCTCTTTGATTCTTTCCTTTTGGCTCTTTTTCAATATATTGTTTGTTTGTTTGTTTTTGTTTTTTTTACTGTGCGGTGGGTGGTCGACTATCCTTGTACAACTTCAATTGGCTCCCATTGATCATCCCTATGAGTTCTATGCCTGATAAATCTTTCAACTGTACAGATCCTCCATTTGTGACATATTTTACTTCGTACGGTCCTAGCCAATGCATTCTTAGCTTTCCTGGGTGCTGAAACGATTTGTTGTCATACATCATTAGTAAATCTCCTTCCTTGAAAGTTTTCTTCTTTATGTGTCTATCATGCCAAGA
>JZKD02S1755036.1:29339-41758 GCA_000966675.3 Picea glauca
TTTCATATGGAGGGAACCAGTTTTATAGTACAGGCTACCCTCTTTACGAAATCCCTTCACATGGGGGCAACATATATCCTCACTTGAATAATCCTTATCATATTATTGTCTCTTCGCAAACATCTACTTCAGTAATGATGCTTGTACAAACCTCTATGGATCAATTAGGTGGAGGATACTACCTTTCCAGATAGGGACAAGGTGTAAACCAAGATCCTTCCTGGCCTGCAATGTCTCACAACCAGTCTTTCCCGGGACCTTGGTCTCAAATTCCACAAATCCCCATTGTCACTAGTATAGTCACTACCAGTAATACTAGACCTCCGTCACCAACCACTGCTATTCATGTTGGAGATTGGTCGACAACCTCTGCAATTCTTGTTGAAGACCAACAAATAGCTATTGTAAGTCGGGATGGGGGCATTACTCTAGTCACCATGAGTCATACCGACATCACATCTCCAACCATTGTACATCATGTGGGATATGAGTCTCCAGCCTCTACCAGTCACACTAAGAGCATGTCTCCATCCATTGTAAATGACATTGGGATAATTCATATGATTGAGAATCCTAGACGTGTCAAACATAAGCCCAAGTTCCTTTGCAGGACTTGTGAAGGATATCACCTTACTCGCTTGTGTCCTGATACTCTTTGGATATCGGAAGCGTGGTTCTCACCCAGGGGCCTTTGAGTTCTGAGTCGTTTGTGGTTTCCCCACACTCTGTTTCTCCTTTGATTGACATGGAAATCATGTTGATGCAATCATCGCCTATCCACACTCCCATTTTTTAGGGTGATGCATCTCCTAGATTTTTTTCCACGCATCCTATTCAACCAATGGTTGAAGAAATGGTCGTATTGATGCAATATTCGATCAATCCAACTCTTCTTTTGGAGGGTGATGTGTCCTTCAACCATGTCATTAGAATTTCTAGTACTGCACCTTCTGAACAAGAGAGAGTTTTAGTCTCCCCGAGTACTCTCCCTCCAAGTCCTAATGAGGTTCCCTTTGGCTAGGATGGTCTTGTGGGGTATACAATGCCTCCTCCTATTCCTTTTCAAGTAAGAAACGTTATCTGATATATCGTGGAGAAGGTAACCTATGCTATCACTTTATCCTCCTCAACTTGGAGAGATTTGGGTTTTCCGAAGCTTGTATTAGCTATTCGTAAGATGCTCACCTTTCACAAAATACCTACATGGGAGCCTTGGCCTCCCCCATGACATGCCTCTTAGAAACCTCTCAACGATTCTGATTTAAGCTCTTTTTCAACTCGTCTAAAATTTGAAAAGATTACCGAGTGAATTTTTCTCTTTCACACTCGTTAATTGGATGTGAAAGATCGTGAGTCTTAGTTAAGCTCTTTTCTGATTCGTTTTCAAAAAGAGAAAAGATTTCCTAGTGAAATTGTCTCTTTCACACTCATAAATTGGATTTGAAAGTACATATATTTGGTGCAAGTTTATCCCTTTTTCAAACCAAGTAGACTAAGATTACGGAAAAGGAAATTTTTTGGTGTCAAGTTGTGATTGCATCTCATGCCCTTGCTTGCAGTATTGAGCCTATTGTCGATTCTCACTTTTGTGTTATAAGACGGTTACCTCAACATTTTGCATCCTCAACCAATCAGAGCCTTGTTTATATCCTTTGCAGCTTGACACCCTATACCCAGTAGGAAACATTCCCCTGAGTATCCATCTCTCACATACACCTCCTTGCATTGAGCATAGGTATGTTCCACTACTGGAACTAGTTTTGCTTACTTGCAACACTTATTTCCTCCTCTGTATCATAACATTCATTTGACTATGCAAAAAAAAAAAAAACGAGCAAGAAGGGAGTATTATCTTATATTGGAAGTAGTCGTGTTGCCTTTGAACAGAGCACAAAATGTTTGAGTCCACTTATCATCATAATTTTGGGTTTAGCATGAACTTAGGAAGCTGAGCTCGTTACAGAGAGTTTACTCCTCCGACTGGTGACTCCTCCAGTCCCTATGGAGAGTTTGATTGATTCCTCTTGCATCTCAAGGTTTCATCATTGAGTCTATGCTACCAGAGTCTTCCATATGTCTCATGCTCTTGTTCAAAGGATGTCTATCAACCTGTGTCATCCATTCCTCATAACTCTTGACTTTTCATGTCGGCCATACCCTAAGTCTGTCTCAGAATAACATGAAGTTGTAGTCTTATTGTGCGCCCTAGTCCTACTATCCTCATTGGTAGGTAACCTTGAACCCAACAGTTGACATTTCATCATTGGTCACCGACTGGGTGGTTTCCCTTATGTTCAACGGAAAGACATCTATTCACACATTGGGATTCATGCAGTTCCTTGGAGTCCATTAGCCCTATTGGTGGTGTCCTTTCCTTTATCAGTAGTTTTCCTCATTGTATGTTATTCAAAGCGTCTTTTTCATGTACTTCTTGCACCTGGCACACGCAGAAGACATACATGGTCGTTGGTTCATGAACATGTTCTTCGTCTCATTTCCTCCAAATCATAAAGCTCCTTCTTTGTACCTTGTGTTGAATGATGAGAGATTCCTTAATGCTCTCCTTTCAATGGGTCTCCTTCCATAGAATTCAGCTCATCTATTCTAGAAATGAGACCTAGAGTCCTATGAGTACCTAGAGGCTTGCAGTCATTAGTGGCATGTTCTCTCGCCATTGTTGGCCCTTGACTAAGTTTTGGGAGATACTTGGTCATGTTTGACCATTTTTGGGACTTCAACAACTTGTTGAAGATAGAGCTCCAGACGAAGTGGAGATTGTGGAATCTAGGCCCACTTTTGGGTCCCTTTTGGGTTTTTGGGAATATGTAATGAGAAAGGGATGTCAGCCCGTGGGTTTACCCATTCTTAGACCCACTTTTGTAATGTATAAATAGATATCTAGGCATATATCAGAAGATATAGGGATGTATGTGATGTAATCTAAGTGATAATAGATTTTGTAAGTGATTTGTGCATGACTGTAAGAGGCTTGTAGAGCTAAGTGCAAGTCATTGTAAGGAGTTGTGGAAGGCTTTGTGTTGTAGCACAAGGAAGAAGGATCTAGTGAGTTGCACAAATCTTCTATCCTATGCGAAGAAGGCTTTTGGTGGCTCTATGTTGTAACCGATTGAAGACGCTAATAAAGAGGAAGAGTTGGTGGACATAGCCCCAGGGTGGGGGTGAACCACGTAAATCTGTGTGTTATGATTTGTGCTTTGAATTGATGTGTTTATCCTTTCTTTTGGTAAGTGCTTTGGTATATTTAGATAGATATACTTATGCTTTGTGCTTATAGAGGTATGTGAATGTTATATCTGACATGTATGAAGATGCTTAGTGTTGATCTACTGGATCTGATCTGTTTTAATGTTGCTAAGTGTTGAAATACCTTAGATCTAAGTGAATGTTGTGATGCTCCGTGCTATCTGCGAAGGATAATAAGGGTTAAATATTGATGAATGATCTATGCTAAGTACTCTGTAAGTAATATAATCACAAATATATGTCCCAGCTAAGGTTGCAGACACTTGAGTCCTGCAACCACCCCTGCCTCTACCTCGGGTGAGACTACATCTGCTTCGTAGGTGTTACTAAAAGGGCCAGTAGTTAGGGCTTTGTTGGTGCGCTCTTGAGAATTGAACCCTGGGTCTTCCCCTGTGCCAACAAATGGTTTCATTACTGGGACATGAAACTATGATTCATGGGAACTAAGTAAGAGGAAGCTCTGTGAAAAGATTCATCCTGAAACTATGGAAGATCTAGAGATGTGCCCTAGTGTGCAGTATTCTACTTGATATGTAAAGTTTTGTGCTAAATAAAGAAGGTTAGATCTGAGAAAAAGAGGCCCGACCTAAAGAGAGAAGGCCATATTTGAAAGAAAGAAGGTTGGATCTATAGAAAAGAAGCAGGATCTGAAAGAATTGTGCTCCAAGGAAGGTAAAAGAGAGAAGTTATAATTGAAAGAGGTAAGATTTGTAAACTTTGTGCTCTGTTAAAGGTAAGAATAGCTAAAGAAGTCTTAAATCTGAAAGATTTGTGCGTTGTAAAAGTAAGATAAATGGAAATTTTTGTTTCTAGAGTATGGAGCCAGGTATATCTGATAGGTTTTGTCCTAGTTTGAAAGATAGGGTGTTAATACAAGAAATAAGGTTTGATATGAATAGATCCGATAAGAATAATGAAAGATATGTTATACCTATGCATAGAAAGAATGTTTGGACTAACAAATGGATGCAAGATCCTAGAAAGAATTTGTTGCAAGTTACCTCCTATGATCCTAGTGCACAGTATAGAAAACGTTGGGGATCATTTCAAAGAAAGAGAGGATTAACCGTCTGTTATGGTTTGTAGAAGACTAGGAGATCTTGCTAAGGAATGCCCTGACAGAAGACCTAGTTGTCTTTGTTGTAAGGCTATGGACCATGAAGTGTTGGATTTCCCTAGAATGATCGCTAAGCTTGAAGGAATGAATCTGAACCAAGAAAACCCTAAGGAAAATCCAGAAAAGGCAGAACCCCAACAAGAATCAGAGAAAGTATTGATACAAATGAAGGAGACCCTAAATGACCACCGACATGTAAAACTATAAGATATTTTCAAAGAAAAAGAATTCATTGAAGAAAGAATAGGGGACTTTGACATTGACTGTGTTCTTAATGAAGAGACACAAGTGAATATTATGCCAGAAAGAACTTGGGAAGCTATAGGGAAGCCTATTATGATCCCTTCATTAGGAGAAATATGACTATTCAAAGGGAATATGGTAAGTTTATGTGGGAGGCTTGCTCAGATATCTATGAATGTCAATGGAACTTTGACAAAGGAAGATTTTGAGATTATCAAATGTATTGAAAACAACGCCCCATTTACCATGTTACTAGGGAAACCTTGGATTGAAAGAGATCAAGCCAGATGGAAATAAGAAGAAGAAGCCTCGAAACAGAAAAAACAAGAGTTAAAAGATTTCATGACTAGAAGGATCGCTCAATTGATTAAAGAACAGGAAAACAGATCAAAGCTATGTGACCCTAGAGACTCTGATGTCGAAGCTGCAAGACCACTAGAATACCCTCAGAAGACTAAAGTACTTACTCTAGAGGAAGAAGAGATGTTAACCCTGAAAGATTCTCAATAGAACATAATAACTATATATAAAGAAGATAAGAATCAGAATGAAAAGAAGAATACTGAGACGAAGGTCACTAGAAATAAGGCTAGGAAGCTAAGTAGGAAGAGGGATAAGATTGAAAAATTACAAAAGGTTCCAGAGGGAGCCTCGCAGAAGGAAAATTTGCAGAATTTGAGCTTCATCGAGATATCAAAACAACAACATAGGTCACTTCGTTGTGGCGAAGCAATATAGCCGTTGGGGATGATATATCCATTCTACTGATGCTCCGAACGGATAGAAAAACATTTATGGCTCGCCACCTAACTGATGGACCATGCCATAACAGACAGAACAAGAGTTTATGAAGCCTCATACCCATTGTAAGAAATCTATCGTTGAGTTTCCTATATATCCCATCGTGCCATGCATGAAGAACACTTATACCAAACCAAATATTTGAGCTCGCAACCTTGGTTAAGATTGTTCAGTGATCATTACATCCTTACTTTCCATCTTATTGTCATGTCTACATTACTTCGTGAACCTGATATTATTAACCCTGAGCGTGTATGTCTGAGGAGCTTAGCACACTTGAAGAATCTGTGAAGGAATTACTCGTTGATCTCAGGACCGAGAAAGTCATGTCGGAAAGAAGGATGTTTGTAGGTGTGCAAGCATCATCGACATGAGGAGTCCAAGATTCTCCATCAACTTCTCGCGGAGTAGGAACTTCCAAAATCACAACAGAGACGAGAAAGAAGCATAGAGACGATCTTTCGAATGCTAAACTGATCCCAAGCATCTTACCTATGTATATAACTCCTCTGAGCGACGCAGTGAATAGAGATAGCATTCCTAGAGATTTTGACTATGCCTTGGTCACCGCATACCTCCCGAAAGGGATACGCATAGTTTGCACAGACCAAGATAAGATAGCAGCACCAAAGTTTAGTGACTTCAACCTTGGAGACCGTAAATCTTACAGTATGCTCGCCCCGCATAAGTATTTGACCAAGATGAAAGGCAATAATTTAAGGATTATCCCCCAACCTTGGACCCATAGCCTCGCGCAGTCTACCCTGCTTAATGTTATGAAGATCCCACACTTCGGACGACATCAATAAGTTAACGCATGTGTTAAGTTGTTGTTATCCTGTTACCATAGAGGATATTTATGTCTGAACCAACATATCATAGTGGATCCAACCTTGATCCATCGGATCACCGGGATGAGCATGCAAGGCCCTAACCCGCATGATTTTTATCCTGGAAAAACCATAGACAGAGAATTAGTGTAGAATATTAAATAAATGTACGGGGATGTTGAGAAAGGAACGTGAGGCTACAAGATAGCCTCTATCCAGAATGGCACAGTGCGCCTAGCCTATCAACTAATTGCTGGGAAATTAGTTCACAAGAACTGACCCACCCAAGTCACTGGATTCGTAGTAGACCTCACAGGAAAGTGTGCGGAGGGTGTATAGATGAATTGGGCACAATACTTGGTAAACCAAATGGATAAGAGAATCCCAGGACTAAGGATATGAGTTACATTTCAGTTGACTCCTGATCTTAATTACTTTCATTGCATGGGAGATGCCGGAAGGTGCGACCTTCCCGGACATCAAGCCATTTGAACCATTGGTCGCGAAGTTCAGTACCTTGTGGTACTTGAACGGTATGAATAAACAATGGAAAAAAAATGTCGTGTTTCATTCATATTATAATGATCCAGATGGATATCGGTGGCCACCCACCTCTTCCAACTGGCTCAAAATAGTTTTCTGACAATTTTGGCAATTTACTATTTTTAGCAGTTTTAACTTCGAGGGCCATTTTGAGGGCCTAAATGAAGGTTTTTCGAGATCACATGCCTGAAACGGAGATCGTATGAAAAAGTTACGACCCTGGGAAGTTGATGTACTAACTTACCCAAATGGGGCCCACATGAATTTTGGCGCTTCATCTCCTAGGGTTAGGTTTTTGAATGTATAGGGTTTTTGGCATTCTTGCTTATTGTAAAAAGGCCTTCAAAGCCTCATTGTAACCTTCTTCTTGCGAATGCATTCTATCGTCACATATCTTCTTAGAGATAAGCTGCCACCATTTCAGCAAGCTTGTTTCTACTGCATTTTACAGTTTCATCTTATTTCGTTATTGAATAGAAAACCAGTTTTACTGTATCTCTATTATTTTGTCTTAAGCACCCATTAATAATATGTATTCATTTTGTTCTGCTCATAAAATCTGGATCATATAATCAGTTGAAAGTAGATATCTAGTCTACACCACACATCAATCCGAACACCCTCTATAGGTTTTGGCCCCTGATGAAGTTCATCGCAGACAGACACTTTCTCTACATCACAGTGCACGCTGACGAGCACAAGAAGCAGTTACAGTCCTATTATAGATTAAAAAAAGAATATTTGGAGGATATCACAAAGGAATGGTTGGTGAGCCTCCTTTTTCCAGCTGACCCTGTGGACATATCTGATGTAGACAGTCCAAAAACTGCACAGGATCTACCCAGACCTAGCATGCGACAGAAGATCAGCGAAGTGAAAGACTTAAGTAGTGCCTCGGTGAAGACTGCTTCCATCACGCCAGAGAAAGAGGGTGATGGTGAAGAATTAGAAGAAGTTGAATAGAAGCGCAGAGATGAAGTAGAGATTTTGAAGAAGAGGAAGGGTTCACCTCAGAAACCTTCTTCCCAGAAGAAGTCCAAAGCTCCCGTGACTAAGCTACAGACCACACTAACCCCAGACAACTTCAATTTCATCGTTGTAGCCCTAAACGATGTTGCGCTGGAGATAATAGAGACACAGGAGGTGAAGCAGGAGAATATGTATAATCATATTGAGATAGAGCTTTAAGGGGTGCAATAGGCACTACAGTCTAGCTGCGTAGTCTCCACTACGCCTCTGACAGTAGGAACACAAGAACCAAGGGATGAGCCAGCTCAACTCCACTGGATTGTTGATACAATCAAAGCTCGCCATCAATGGGCTCAAGAAGAAACAACGCAATCCATTCAAGCTTTAACACAGGTACAGGGAGTTCTTATGGAGTAGCGCAGCACATCAGAACGAGAAAAGATTTCTCTCTAAGAAAAATGGGATGCAGATAAAGAAGAACTATAGTAAAGCAAGGAATAGTTGCTCGCAGAGAAACTAGAGATAAAGGAACTGGTCAACAAAGCACTTTGCTTTGTGACCGTCGTCGAAGTATAGATACAAGAATGAGTTCCACATCAAGTGGCACAACTGGAAGCAGTAATTCAGAAGCTCCAGTAGTGCATTGTAGATCTAGAGCTTCGTGCAATACCTGAGACCCCGCAGGAGATCAGAGACCAAAGAGAAATAACTTCCCGCAGTGCAATTGACAGACTGAAAGCTCTTGCATTGGAGTGAAAGAAACTAAGTAGCCGCAACGCCTAGACATATGAGAACCTCACCAAAAACCCATAGTTATATAAACTGGAGTCACAGCTACAAGAGGCAAAGTATGAAGCTGAAAAGCTATAGACGCAGTTGAAGGCCCTGTCACCTATAGAAAGAATGAAGAGATCTCATGAGAAACGCACATCCCAGTAGCAGATCCATATGATCTAGAGCAAAGTGATGGAAGTGACTCAACGACTTCAACCGATGCAAGATAAGGCATGTCAGTTTTTAACATAGGTTGAAAGATGAGGATCAGATCTAGAACAGGTTGTGAATGCAGAAAAACAATGCCTAGAGGGACCAATCAATGACACACTCATCCAATATTTTTCCGCGCAAGAGGTCGTAGCACAACACCAGGTTGAAGTAGCTTAATCCAACCTTGAGGCATTCGAGGTAGAATTGATCAGACCAGAGTGACTTGGGATGAGTCATAGGTGAGTGTTGGGGGTCTGTTGGCCCTTGACCAAGTTTTGGGAGATACTTGGTCATGTTTGGCCATTTATGGGACTTCGAAAACCTATCAAAGATAGAGCACCAGATGAAGCGGAGATTGCAGAATATAGGCCCACTTTTGGGTCCCTTTTGGGTTTTTGGGAATATGTAATGGGAAAGGGATGTCGGCCCGTGGGTTTACCCATGCTTAGACCCACTTTTGTAATGTATAAATAGATATCTAGGCATATATCAGAATATATAGGAATGTATGTGATGGAAACTAAGTGCTAATATATTTTGTAAGTGCTCTATGCATGACTGTAAGAGGCTTGCAGAGCTAAGTGCAAGTCGTTGTAAGGAGTTGTGGAAGGCTTTGTGCTATAGCGCAAGGAAGAAGGATCTAGCGAGCTGCACAAATCTTATGTCCTATGCGAAAAAGGTTTTTGGTGGATCTGTGCTGTAATCAATTGAAGAAGCTAATAAAGAAGAAGAGTTGGTGGGCATAGCCCTAGGGTGGGGGTGAACCACGTAAATCTGTGTGTTATGCTTTGTGCTTCAACTTGATGTGTTTATCCTTTATTTTGCTAAGTTCTTTGGTATATATAGATATATCTACTTATGCTTTGTGCGTATAGAGGTATGTGAATGTTAGATATAACATGTATGAATATGCTTAGTGCTGATCTACTGGATATGATCTGTTTTATTGTTGCTAAGTGCTGAAATACCTTAGATCTAAGTGAATGTTGCGATGCTCTGTGTTATTTGCGAAGTATAATAAGGGTTTAATATTGACGAATGATCTATAATAAGTACTCTATAAGTGATATAATCACAAATCTGTGTCCCAGCTAAGGTTGTAAGAACTTGAGTCCTGCAACCACCCCTGCTTCTACCTTGGGTGAGACTTCATTTGCTTCACAGGTGTTTCCAAAAGGTTCGGTAGTTAGGGCTTTGTTGGTGCGCTCTTGAGCATTGAACCCTAGATCTGCCCCTGTGCCAACAGCCATTGACAATTGGGAATACGTCAATGTCTTTGGATGGATGGATCCTTCAAGTGTTCAACCCTAACTCCTTTATTCACACTTGGAAGAATGTACTCGGTGCCTTGATACCTACTTTCATCATTGGTAGGTTGTCTCATGTTTGTTAACGGTATACCTCAATGATCGGTAATCAAACAAAGTCTCATTGTCTTCTACCTAAACTCCTTTATTCACCTAATGTAGACTTTCACCTTTGGCAGATTGTGTAGAAGAATTGAAGACATCAGTTTATAGTTGTAGCTTTCCTGAGTTGTTGCTACCTTTCATTGGACCAGTACCTCTGTGACTTCAATGATCATGGGAGATCAAATTGTACTTCATTGTATACATATATCTTCATATTGATTTTGATATTGGTTTTATTGGGCCTTGTTTGTGACTATGGTAGCCTTTAGTATGTAGCCACCTTTGTATTTCTTATTCATGGCCATGGACAACTGTTTGGTATATTTTCACATGGATCTACAGTGTAATTCAAATTGGCATCCATGTATGCAAAGTCAGTACAGATTGTAATGAGAAACTATTTATTCTAGTTGGGTCCCCATTACTCCACTTCTGGGTTTTATAATGTATTTTGGCCATCGAAGATACTCCTCTGACCTCACACATTAGGGGGCATCTGTTATATCAAGATTTTCCTCACCCTATGAAATCTTGCACAGAAGGCCTTTTTCCATTTCCCTATGCAGACTTGAAGTCCCTTTTTGCAAATCCCAGAGCTAAAAACATGATATCTCCACATATACACTCCCTTCCTATATTACAGCATGCGTATACACATGTTGCTTCTTGCACCACTACATCTCGCGTATATCGGGATTTGTGCCCAAAATTAAAAAATGGTGTCGGGTTTCCATGTCATGTCATGAGATCAATGATCCTTGGCATTCCATATACTGGAAACATTTTGACTCGACCCTTCAGTTCCACTTGAAGGCTATAAATGGGCCAAAACTGAGCTATGGAAAAGAGAGAAGAATTCAACTTTAAGAGAAAAGTTACTCTGGAGAAATTATTCACTTCACATTGAGTCTGCATCCCTTTTCCCTTTAAGTCTAAACACATTGTTCAGCCCCCAAGCTCTTCCCTTATTGATTGAGAACCTCATTGTCTCTCTTACTTTAGCTTGCCTTTGGTGGAGGATTGAAGTGGTGGAGGCCCAGTTGGAAGGAACTTAGTTTCTCGATTTCGAACCATGATGACACAGAAGTTTGTAACTCATTTACTTCTGTTGATTACATCTTCATAAAAATACTCTTTTCTCGTCCAATTAATATCTTGTGAATATTTGAATTGTTATTCCATGGGAATATTTGTTATGACTATTAATGTATTATGCTATTGAATGTGCTAACATTATATATTATCACCATATTCTCGCGTTTCTTGGTTGTTGAGGACTAGTTGAAGGTATATCGCTTTGGGTCAAGTGCTCAACGGTGGACTTCATTGAATGTCTAGATAAGGTAGGCCTTTTATCTTGTCTTGCTAGCATATTTGTTTATATAGAATACTTGAGATTAGAGTTGATTTTTACAGTCATTTCCATCTGTTGTGGTTTACCCCTAGCCATAGAGATATTTTCCTCATAACAACATGGAGTGTCGAGACTTGGTTGAGAGGACATAACTCTTCCTCTTAGCACACATCACCATTGATTGACAGCAACAACATCCACCACACCAGCTTGGCCCACAGAGGATAGTAGTTCTTGTTTCATGAGGTAACAAGTCTGGTCTCATGGTAAGTATCATTTTAATTATCCGTTGGATCTTTTAATGACTTATGGTTGAGTTTTAATTTTGCATGCCTTAATTAACCATTTGAGAAAACTTAGTGAAGAATGAGGAAAGAAGAGGAATTATAATAGCCATATACATATGTGCATATCTAAAATGCAATAAAATACAGCAAACCATAATACGTAGATTGATAATGGAGTTCGGCACAACCTTGCCTACGTCTCCGGGCCTTTGTCTCTGTGGGGGAGACTTCTTTATTTCTGTTCAAAAGCTCAAAAGTAAATATTTGTAATTCCAAATGGCTACAAGACTGATATGGTCATGTTCTTCCAGATCTCTAGAACCCTACAAAGAAAATGGCACGCAAAACGGACGTCCGGAGCTCCCAGAAATGATCCAACAGCGTCTCCTCCTCAAAAGTTTCTCTGCCTCAAAATGGCTTTGGCTTGGCTTCTCCTCAGCATAATTCTTCTCTAAATGCCCTTATATGGCCTCAAACAGGCCTGGGTTATATATCTTGGAATTTGGTTACTCATCTCCAACTTCCTCCCAAAAATTAGGCTCCAAAAATGCCCAATATCCCCCAAAAATGGAGAAAAATCATTAAAAATAGGCTTAATTACATTTAAAACCC
>JZKD02S1755036.1:43975-71666 GCA_000966675.3 Picea glauca
CAACTTGATTTGTGTGGCCTCATCCTTGATCTGTTGCACACTGCAGTATACCTCCATCTGCCTGATCCAGTTATCAAGTTTTCTGCATTTACTTCACCATCATATATGGGCAACTAAAATTTTACATCAAGTTTTAACAATGGCATTTCATGTTTATTCTTATGAACATTTTTCCTTCCACTAGATTTAGAACTTGAACTTGAAGAAGAAGAAGGAGAAGAAGGAGGTGTTGATGGAGGTGAAAAAGGAATCTGAGGATGGTCCTCTTCCTCTTCACTTTTTCCCTTTGTAGAATCACCCAAAACTGGTCGCTTTCGTTCCAAGTAATCTTCGTACAAGACTTTCACCATCTCCAACATAGCAAGGAATGTTTTCCAGAACTCTTTCTCATCTTGAGAAATCCCTTCTTTCGATGCCATCTTCTCGCTGTGAGAAGATCTCTTTATCAATCCAATAAATGGATTCTCTGCAAAAAGCTCGCCTTCACCACATTGTATATTTTCCCTGGTTAACATGCAAAACTCAAATCCAAACGTCAACTAGCTCTGATACCACTTGATCCGTTGGATCTTTTAATGACTTATGGTTGAGTTTTAATTTTTCATGCGTTAATTAACCATTTGAGAAAACTTAGTGAAGAATGAGAAAAGAAGAGGAATTATAACAGCCATATACATATGTGCAGATCTGAAATGCAATAAAAGACAGCAAACCACAATACACATATTGATAACGGAGTTCGGCACAACTTTGCCTATGTCTCTGAGCCTTTGTCTCTGTGGGGGAGGCTTCTTTATTTCTGTTCAAAAGCTCAAACGTACATTGCTATAATTCCAAATGGCTACAAGACTGATCTGGTCATGTTCTTCTAGATCTCTAGAACCCTACAAAGAAAATGACACGCAAAACGGACGTCTGGAGCTCCCAGAAATGATCCAACAGCGTCTCCTCCTCAAAAGCTTCTCTACCTCAAAATGGCTTTGGCTTGGATTCTCCTTAGCATAATTCTGCTCTGAATGCCCTTCTATGGTCTCAAACAGGCCTGTGTTATATAGCTGGGAAGTTGGTTACTCATCTCCAACTTCCTCCCAAAAATTAGGCTCCAAAAATGCCCAATATCCCCCAAAAATGGAGAAAAATCATTAAAAAATAGGCTTAATTACATTTAAAACCCAAAACTCAGTTATAAAACCCACTTTATAACTATAATTGGGCACTAGCCCCCTTCCCCTAGGCACGTGCCCCCTCTGGAATGGTCGTATGGACTAATATGGCCAAGCGCTAGCCCAAAGGGCTAAGTGCTAGCCCCTATTTTCGCGCTAACTCTTGGTTCTCGGCGCAACCATAGGACCCAATGGATAACAATTTTACCCTTGCGCGCTATGCACCCGTGCCCCCTTTTGGTGGTTGGTCATATAGACCATGGGTTGAACCATGGGCTGGGGCTAAGCCCCAGCCCCTTTCCGCCCTCCATACAATACTTTGCAATATGTGTTATAATATGGTTTTATAACATAACATTAATGTGGTGCATTGGTAAATGACCATTTCTTAGGGTGTTAGGCTTGGTGGTGGTCATGGGTTCAAATCCCATGGACCCCAAAACAATTTTTGAAACATGCCACTTCAACTGATGACTGGGTGCCACGTGGCTGCCCATGACTGGGCCACGTGGCATCTCCCCATTTGATGGATTAATGCCACTTGTCATCTATTGACTGGTCCAGTTGCCTGCCACATGTCTGCCTTGTTAGTGAACCTGCCCAATCACCATCAGCTAGAGAGTGCCATGTCATCTCCTGCACAGTCAGCATGCTGATGTCATCAGCATTGACTTTTTGACCAGTTGACCTTTGACTTTTTACATGTTTGGGCTTCCAATCAGAACACGATAACTTTCGCATACAGAGCCCGTTTGACAAAGTAAATATACCACCAGAATCAGGAAGACGAGATGGACGCAATGGCATTGGTTTTATCGGATTTTGAGCACTTTCATTTTTGAGCATTTTTCAAGCCCTGTCAAGCTTCTGGATCCGATTTCAAATCATTTAATAATTGAAGCATTTGAGCATGTTGCATAAAATCCTTTCTTGATTATAAATTTTTCCTTTTGCCTCATTTCACCTTGGTGGTTGGCATGTTTTCCTAGTAAGTGGGTCACCCTCGGGAAAAGGGGTTTTACTAGGGAGTCTCCTTGAAGGGTCATTATACCATTCCTACACATACTAGGGAGTCTCCTTGAAGGGTCATTATACCATTCCTACACATACTTATCATTTTCCATGCTTATTCCCCTCTATTTCCTCATATTTTGTGTTTTTGGGCTTATTTGCCCCAAGAAGGGCTTGTACCTTATTTCATGGGAAGAAGGGGCTAAAGGCCTAGAGGTGTTGTAGTTGGAAAAAGATAAGAGCCATGGATTACTCTCTATATTATCGCCTTAAGTTCCTGAGAGTAATGAAATGCTTCTCCTCAAAAAATTCAAGGACCTGTGAAAATGAAAACACATAATTAAATGTCTCGTTTGTTGAGGGAATGCATGTGCAGTGTCTTTTACTTTCCTTGAAATTGGCATTGCAGTGCTCCTTACTTTCCATTGCACATAACACTCAATGTTTTGAGCCATAATCAATTAATCGAAAATAAAGGACTAGGAAAAATTTTGCATTGCAAATAAGAATGCAACACACCCTCTACAAAGGCACCTATAAATAAGACAATATGAGCCCTTGATATGTTAATAAACCCATGCCCAAAATCCATACCCCTACCCACCTCATACTCTTTTACCTGACATAGATAGGGTCTTCTTGGGAAACACTCCTTGACTTGCTATAGAACTACCCAATAGGTAACCATGACAATCCTCCCATACTTAAATTTGGCAAGTTGCATAAGGTATTTAAGCATCTGTTTAATTTGAAAAGGGGGGATTTAATGCACATGTTTGGGTGGTGTTGACGGGAGAAACTGAACGCTCACCAACTGGAGGAGTGGATCTGGTTTGAGGTTGTCTAAATAACCCAAGTTGTTTGGGATGATCCACCCCAATGGGTTTAGCGGCTCCATTGGACGATCTAAGTCCTAGGAAAATGAAAGAAAACTAACTAAATGAACTAATCTAATGAAAACAACAATTAAAGAAAACTAATAAACAAATCTGAAATACATATATACACTCTATTGGCTAGTATTATACAGCAATATGAAATTAAATGTTCAATTACCAACAAAATTAAATCTTAATCACAAATGTACAACATTTACATATTACAGATTTTAAATGAAAACCTGCAAAAATCATTCGTAAACTGTCCTATGACAGCAAAACTATTGTTTTTTATATTTATAATTTTATGAGAAAGAAATAAAATTAAAACTAACTAAGCTGAACAATTAAAATAATAATCCTAACTATAAATCTGATCTATATGTATTTATCTAAACTACTTAAATAACACTAATAAATTAACTATTAAATAACAAATAGAAAACTGACCTAAAGTAACGCTTCAGGTTTGTCCTTCATACAATAGTTGATTCAGCTGTTCGATGGGAGGAAACCCGCATCAGATTCTCCACAAGATTCTCGTAAATAGAAAGAAGCAGTTCTCTTCAAATATAAATGACAGGACAAACAAGACATAAAAAACGACAACAATCTTATAATTTACAAATCATCGCAGTTAGATAAATCCCTGTGCAAGATTTGTACAGAACAGTTCAATTAACTAAGAAGATAAACCTTTATTCATTAAATTGAAACAAAGTAATTGTTGTACTAAAAAGAAATAAGAGACATCAGATATGGACAACACATAAACCAAATCACATCAACATGCAATGAATCATGATAGCTAAAGTAGTCGATAATTGATTGCAAACTGATATGAAGAAACCTTGAAATAAAAGTTTGATATATTGAAAGCTAAAGCTGTTACAAGACATCAACTTTCATCCCAGTTTGTATCATTATAAATCCATAGTCTGGTTCTCCCAACAATCGATGATGATCCCTTCATTACAAAAAATAACAAGTATTTAAAGACCACAGGGTAAAACATCCCTGTGGGAATTATCAACCATTGTTTACAAAAAATATGGGAATAATCTCCCAAGTCTCTATTCCTGACTAAAGATAACAACCTATAACAAAACTATATCACAAAAGTAATCTCCTAAACTGCCACAACATATCCAATTGGTCATTGAAATTCGTATGCACCTGAAAGTGGACAATAATAGACAAGTTTAGATTATATTTTATTTGTAAAACTAACAAAAATCTAAATTTTAAGACTAGCTACAGAATCTTGCGATTCTGTAGCTGGTCTAATTTGAAAACAGAATTGTTTTAAATCAATTAAATGCTAACAGAAATATACTCGACCTATTAAACCAAATATTTAATCATTAAATCAACACAAAGCAAATCGCTCATGCCAGAAGTAACCAAATCTTTATGCCAATTTGAAACAGACAGAAATCGTGTTCAACCGAATGGTAACAGAGATACATGCAATCTGTTCAACACTTTTTATTACCAATTCGGAGTAGACAGAATCGTTTAAACAATTTGAAACCAATGAAATCATTTTCATGAATCAATTTCAATCGACACAAACTGTAACCGATCAGGTAAATTTTTCATGCAATAATTTATGTCGACTCGGCAATTAACAAAATCGTTTTTAAATCCAAAACTAACAGAGTTGTTTTTTCGAATCAATAGATTACATTGTATTTATCAAACCAATCTCTGATATTGATGCATTGCATACGTAAAAGACCATGCTAATTCAAGCATATAGAATCGTCTCAAAATCAAACCATAAGAAATAAATTGAACTAACTCAGAGCCGACATAATCCAAAAACAACAAAATCGTATTAATCCAAAACATAGCTGTGTCCGATTTTAACAAACAAATATTTTGTATAGATCGAATGCAATCATAATCCAAAGTGAAAATATTCATTCAAAATAAAACAGAATCGTTTCTGGTAAATCGAAGTCAACAGGATTGTTTTGAATCTAAAAAACAAACAGAACTAATCGAAAGCAAACCCAATCGAATACCCTAATTCAAGCAAACCAGACAGAATCGAAAAAAAATCAATCATTTATATTAATCTGAGAACAATAAAATCCCATTAACCAAATCATAGCTACGTCCAAGTTTAGCAATCAACTCTTTTGTACATGACTCATAACAAAATCATTTTGGTAAAACGAAAATAACAGGATCATTTTGAATCTATTAAAACGAACAGAGTTAATTGAAAACAACTCCAATCTGTTATATTAATTCAAACCAACTCATAAAACAAAATCAATATGGAAATACATACTTGGGCAGTAAGAAAATGATTCAATCATGATAACTTTGAATTGACAAAGGTTGTTGTTGCTTCGACATTTCTGAAGACAATTGAACCGGTGGTTTTTTGTTTCTTCTCATTGGCTTGTAGCCTGTCGTTCTCCTTCGACAGCACTGTTACCCGTTCCTCTAACGATTTGATCTTAGATCACATCAGGGGAACATTAGTGTAATAAAATTCAAGCCAGGAATTACATTGAGTACATGGTGATTGATCGGGCTTTGGCATCACAGGCGAGGGTTCTTTCAAGTTACCAGGGGTTTGATTGTGAAGCTTGATTCTCGGGTAGTTTGGGTCATTTTTTAGGCACGAAGGTAAGTTGGAAACATAGTCATAGGGTTACATAGAGCATAGGCCATGAGAATAGGGGTATTCCTCAGTCAAGAAACATTCAATTTCGGAGTCCGAGTTCTCACTCAGCACTATCGGCTTCTGGTCAACGTTTTGCTTGGGTTTGTTCCTAGCACATCTCAATATCCATCGGGCATTTTTCTTTCCCTTACTATTGACAGAAGTATCATCTTTTCCTTTCTCCATCACAAGCTTCTTGACGGCCTTAGTATTTTCTTTAGCACACGGGTCGGCCACGGTATCGGGTAGGTCCATGTCGGAGCAATTCAAGGTTTTGACAGGGGGTAGAAGGATATGAAGTGGCACGGCTGGTCCAACCAGAGTTTCAGTAACCACAACCTTGTCCACTTGGACAGACTCGGGAGTGGAAAAGACATTCCTAGATAGGAAGGCTTGCCAAAAGTCACCCCTAAGGCTCAAATGGTGGACGATAATGAGTTTGATCAAGCAGTGATGAAACAGGTTGTTATCAGGCTTCTCAGGCTTGAATCTTTTGGAAATCTTATACATACTACGCAAGAGATAATGTGGCATATTCAGAGGGTAGCCTATTAAATTCATCAATAACCGAAGATGATACAGAAATACCAATCCATAACGACCTTCGCAGGTCACAAACTGCTTAACAATTGCCAAAAGATCGTGCCACCTGTGTTTGAGGGTAGTGATAGGAATACCTCTATCACAGCTAACAATCTTTCTTGATGTGAATAGGAGCGGCCACGACACCTCGTCTACTTTGGAATTTTTAAACCACCTTTTCCCTGTAGCTGGTAGTCCTGTAGATGAGCTTAGGAATTCCTCACTTAGCTCGAGTTGTATGTCTCCGACCTTAGCCCTGCATCCGTCGAAGGTGAGGGAGAACTGTTGGGAAATTGAAAGGTCGAAACCCTCAAACCTTTGGATAAACACCAGCCAGCCACCATTTTCCAAATCCTTATGAGAATTGTCGAACAACAGGACTATTTGGATACCATTTGGCTCTATGCGCACCACAGGTTCCATAGACGGGAGAACACGGTGAGCCGAATGAACGGGCAAGGGTTTGGACAAGGTATTCGCAGGATCGAATAGCTCACAGACTTTCCCGAAACCAACAAAGTTAACCCGAGATAGGAGGCAGGAATTAATTCCAAAGTGTGTGGGGGTGGTGGAACTAAACAACCCATGCAAAATAGTCATATCCAACTGTACAATCGACGAAATATATGGTGATTCAAATCACTATTGCAATGTCAATAAAACAACCATTGAAAACTATGATGAGTCGACTCAGGTGTTTGCACAAGCATTAGTATTTGTATGGTTTTAAAATCAAAACAATGTTTCGAAATCAGCACCAAGGGTTTGATTATAACAAATATGTGTTGTATGAAATGATTGTACCAAGGGTCGAACCACAATGTCAATGTGTTTTCATGAAACCAAAGCACCAAGGAAATCGATGAAATACTATAAAACATCAAACCACCAATGTATTAAGGACTCAATGACACTCATTATCATATCATCACAATCTTATAAAAATGAAATCACTTTAACAACAAAAGAATGCCAAATGAGTAAATATCTTGGTGTCTTTCCAACTATGCGACTATAATTAAATTGGAAATGCAATGAACACATAGACAAGAGTGACCAAAATAATCCAGTGACAATTTTAATGTGACTTCGAAATCAAAGTTTTCACGCTTGCAGTCGTGAAAACGAGAACAAAGGCAGGTGTGCAAATGCACGAAATAATAGTGTTGTTTTATTCCAAAGATTGCGGTGAAAAACAAGGGTTCCAAAACACTTGGGTAAGCAGCTTATTGGGATAGGATAAAAAATACAAAATTGATGCCAACAATGGCGACACACTGGTAGAAGCAGTTATCTCTGCCAAAAGAACAAATTCAGATTATGATAACAAGGATAATTCAAACTCAAAAACAACCAGAAAATTGTTTAAACATCATTATTAATCAAATATTCCAGCAGTGCTTAAAGGATGAAAACTGATAACAGTATTAAAACAAGAGACCCACGATATTAAAGATAAAATCTCCAATACTGTTGACAGAGCCACTACTGCCAGTAGGTGTTCATATCCTCAACAGGGTTGCCATTTAACCCACTCTGATATCCATATCCTGCCAAGAAGTTCCAGATCAAAATAAAGGACATTTTAAGGTCAAGAGATTGCATATTTGTAAATTTTCATATACCCGACATTACTTCGCTACCAGCAGGCCTGTTCAGTACCTCGGCAAAGTTGTCTTGGCATCATGCATGCATTTACCCACTGCCAGCAGACTTGTTCAGCATCCCGCCGGGTTTACAAGCACTTCCCACATCTATTTTAATGATTTATTCTGTTTTTTAAAGATATATAGTTGAGCAGGGTGATGCTGAAAATTATGATATTTTAACATATTTTTTAAAAACCTCAACAGAATTTTTTAGAACTGACCTTTATTAAGATCCAGAGATGGTTTTTTTATAGAACCAACTTTCTGTGGCAGGGAGACATCTTCTGAGTCTTTCCTTTAAGGAACAGGGACAGCGTAAGAAGATAATGGATGATCGTGACAGGCTTTACTCACAGATCGAAATCAGTTAACTTCTTTCAAACAACAGTTTTTGCCAACACAGATGTAAATTTCAGAAGTATATAATTGATGTTTACACAATTTCTTTACAGTCGTTTTAGTGAAAGAATTTTTTGTTTTCCTTGTCTGAACAGTTCTGAAATTCAGGTATGTGTACTTCCAAAAACAAAAACTGATAAGTACAAGAAGAAAAATCAAAACCAAAACAGTAAAATAAAAGCAAACAAAAGAAAAATATTTACACAGTGTACAAGGGTTGTCATCAAGCGAAATATCTTTTCAGAGCTTGGCCATTCACCGGATAGGTGTCAGGCTGCCCCTCTAGATTCTGCAATCGGAAAGAGCTGGGACCCAATTTCTCAGCAATTAAAAATGATCCAAGCCATAAGTTTTGAAATTTCGTGTGCTCTCCCTTTCCTTCATGCGGTTTGTCCCATTTCAAGATGAGGTCACCTACTTCGAAGTTCCTATCAGAGGCAGAGTTAGAATAGAACCATCTTTTGACCACTAGTTGATGCTGATCTAACTTATGTTTAGCTTGGGCTCTTACCTCTTCTAGCTTCATTAAGGCATTAATCCGGTTTTCCAAAGGGGGACAATCCTCTTCTTGTATTTTCTGCGATAGCTGTAGTGAGGGAAGAAGAATGTGTGGTGGAAAAATTGCTTCTCTGCCATAGACGAGAAAGAAGGGAGAGTTACCTACAATAGTTTATGGTATTACCCTATCAGCCCAAATTGTGTTTAACAGTGCATTATGCCAATTTTTTTGATTCTCAGATACCGTTCTCTTGATGATTTTAATCAGATTCTTATTTGTTGATTCTGCCAATCCATTGCCTTGGGGGTAATAGCTGGCATAATACTTCAATTTAATTCCTTTTTCTAAAGAGAACTCGTTCATCTCAAGAGACAAAAAATAAGAAGCGTTATCGAATACTAAACAGTCAGGGATACCAAAACGAGTAATAATATTCAAATTTAAAAAGGCAATTACCTGACTGGTATTCACAGTTCTTAATGCGGCAGCTTCAGACCACCAGGTAAAGTAATCTGTGGTTGTTATGATAAAATTATGCCGCTAAGAGGATGGTGTATTGATTGGACCTATAATATCAAGGCCCCACTGCTGAAAAGGGGAGTCTACTGAAACAGGCTGCAAAGGAAAGGCTGGTTTCTGTAACCGCCCTGATGCTTTTTGACAAATAATACACTTGCGACACAAGGCATGGGCGTCTCTAAAAAGTGTGGGTTAGTAATAACTGTCTCTCAAAACTTTATGAGCAGTGGTGTCACCACCAAAATGCCCACCAGCTTCTCCTGCATGCAACTCTAGTAAGACTTTTTTTGCTTCGTCTTTCTCAAGACAGCACATTAGTACGCCATCAAAATTTTGACGAAACAGAATACCATTAACCAAATGAAAGGAGGTAGACTTTAATCTTAACGCTCTTATTTTAGTGGGATCTAGGTGACGGGGGGATGACCCATGTTCAAGACAGAATTTTATATCGTCATACCACAGACTGATAGAGTTTTGTGCACAACAGATTACATTTTGATTGTGCGGTCCTAGGTTTGACTTGTCATTTTCTTCTTGTTGTCCTGCTACTAAATCAGCAACTAACTTGCATAACCCTTGGCCTCTCACTATCTGAGCTGGGGTAATTTATATGGCATACTCCTATAAGGAGGTAACCCAGTTCGCCCTCTTTTCACCTAGTTCTTTCTACACTAACAGGTTCCTGACGGCTGGATAAGGGACAATAACTTTCGTCCTAGATTTCAAAAGATAAGACCGGAAGTGTTTGACTACTTTGAAAACAGCTTAGGCTTTCTGATCTACCACTGGGTAATTTAGTTCCGCGCCTTTGAAAGTAGAGCTCATAAAGGCAATGGGCACTTCATTGTTTTCAGCGTTCTTTTGAGTTAGGACTGCAGCATAGGAGCGGTTGGAGGTAAAAGTGTAGAGTGTGAAGTCTTGTGAAAAGTCAGGACTCATGAGAGAAGGAGCGTCTATTATGGCCTTTTTTATTGCATTAAACGCTTGGTTTTCTAAGGGTCCCCAATGATATTGTGCGTCTTTCTTAATTAAATTTTGTAAAGGTATGACCATTTCGGAGAAACTGGGGACGAATCTCCTGACAAAGTTTATCTGGCCTAAGAAAGACTACATAGAATTTTTGGATGTAGGAGGGGGAAGTTTCAATATGACTTCAGTCCTTTCAGGGTCGATAATCATCCCTTTTCTTGACACAATAAACCCCAAGAGTTTACCTTGTTCTACTGCAAATATAGATTTTTTAGGATTCAAGGAAATGTCGTATTTACGACATCGCTGTAGAACAACTCTTAAATGAGCTAGATGATCGGTTTTGTTTTTTGAAAATATAGTAACATCATCTAAGTAAACTACGACAGACTGATTGATTAAGCCTTGGAAAGCGATGTCCATCTCTCTCTGGAAAGTGGCACTGTCATTAATCAATCCAAAGCGCATTTTTCGATAAGCATAGGTGCCCCATGGAGTGCGGAAGGTAGTTTTAAGTTGGTCTAGAGGAGACATCAGGACTTGGTTGTACCTCGAAAAACCATCCAATAAGGATAGCCTTTCAGAACCAGATACCTATTGAAGGATCTGTTCCATGGGTGGGACAGGATAATTGTCTTTATTAGACGCTCTATTAAGGTTTCGAAAATCGACGCATAGTCGAATTTCCCCACTTTTCTTCCGGACAGGAACAAGGTTAGAAACCCATTGAGTGTGCCTAACTGCGAAAATTATCTTAGCATTCAGGAGTTTATTTAATTCTTTTTTGACGGTCAGTTTGAGCTTAGGGTGCATTTTTCTTAATTTTTGTTGAAAGGGCAAGGTTTGGGGTTTCATAGGAATGACGTGGTGTATGATGTTAGGGTCGAAAGTTTTAAGGTCATCATACGTCCATGAAAAAACATCTTTAAATTATTTAAACAATTTAACAAATGCGGCTTTTTCTTGTTGAGAACACCCCAACCCTAAATTAATGCACTGCGGATTGTCATTAGTTCCTAAGTTTACTTTTTCAAATGATAACGAGGAACTATTGGTTTTACAGTTGATCGATTTTTTGAATTTATCTTGAAGATCGTAAAATTTATCTAATATAACTACAGACTTAGGGATCGAATTTACCATGACTGATGAATATTCAGGAGTTCTCGGATTAGGTATTACCGTGAAGTCGTGCAAATTGTCGTCGTGAGTGCATTCATCGATCATCGCACCTTGAAAATTTTCTTCCATATGAAGGAAGCTAATAACCTATTGATCGTCGTCGAAGACTCTCCAATTCGTGATGTTGTCGGGAACGGATGGCCTAAACAACAGTTTGACAGAGAATGTGTCTGGGGACAAGCCTTCTGTAGGAAAGAGTTTGGAAGCTACGTTAGCTAATATATCAGCTTCAGAGTTATTCAATCTAGGAATAGAATTTATATTGAAAGCAGAAAATTTATTCATTAAATTCCATACCTCGGATTGGTATCTTTTAAGATGTGGAGACAAACAATGAATAGAATCTCTTACCTGTCTAACCACGATTTCGGAATTGCCAAAGACAATCAAGTTTTGAATGTTCATATCTAAAGCTTTTCTAAGGCCCTGCAGTAAAGCCTCATATTATGTTGTGTTATTAGTACATTCAAATTCTAACCTACATGCAATCAAGGTTTTGTTACCTGAGGGATCAATAATAACGCAACCTGCGCCCGCTCCTTCTTTGGACTTTGACTCGTCAAAATAAAGAGACCAAATTTGATTTTTATCGGGTGCATGAGACCATTGTGTAGAAGTTGTTGGTTGCACATGTGCTACAATCTCGGACTGTTGTTCTGGGTTGGTGATAGCTGAAGTCTCGGCCATGAAATTGCCGAAAAAGGTTTCCATCCCTTATATTTTGGGTGAATCAGAAAAAGGTGTAAATGGTTCGTTGGGATCATTCAAATATGTGACCGTGAACTTAAGGTAGCGTTCACGATTTACCTTGATTTTGTTGGGCTTGCCATTTTTTGGAAGCCACAGGTGAGACCAATCTGTCGCAAAATAGTCATGTAGCTGCTCCGACCAGTCCCTGCTTAAAAATAGACCATACACTTCTAGAATATACACAACAATAATATCAATAACTTGATGAACTTTGGAGTTAGACAATAATCTTATAAGCACATTCCTTAATTCTCCTATGACTTTAACACTAGTTCGATCAAGTTGGATGATTTTTAAAGTGGATGGTTCGAATTTAGCATTAATCTTCTGACATACAGACCATGGCATCACATTGGATGACTCTCCTGAGTCTACCATACAATTGTGCACGTTTCTATTAAAGATTTCGAAAGTTAACAAAAATGGAGGTACATTTCTGCGAGTACTAAGTGTGGAAGCTTGTGGCTTTTTACTCGCAGTTTGTAAAACTAATTTATCTACATTTGTTACATTATTTACAGGAAGGCTTCCTTTATCGTGAGAATCATGATTATTCTTAGTGGAATTCTTCTGAGGAACTTTGTTCTGAACAACCTTGTTACTGCTTGAATTACCATTTTTTCTATTCTCTGCGATGTTCTGTAACATTTTTTGTAGCAGAAATGGAAATTTTAATAACTCATAAACAGAAATGTTAGCCCTTAACTTTTTAAGATCTTCAACTAAATCATAATCTAAGTTGGGGTTTACATGACTCTGTTTAGTCTCAGCTGGTTTAGATTGTTTTGGGGGCAAAGTTGTAGTGTTTTCGGAAGAAGGTTTGTTTGTTGTCTTACTCCTAGTATTGTAGGGATGTACCATCTCGAAGTTAGCTTGAAAGATGCTATCCGAGAAGTGTCCAAAAATGTTCATAGAAGATTCTTCTTCTTCAACTGTCTCTTGTTCAACCACCTCCTCATGAATCTCAGGAGGCATCAAGTTATCCTGGGCTTCTAGAATTGTTTGAAGGGCGTATTGCAGACTTTCTAGATTCAGGCCCTCGGTATTTGGATTAGGGCGGTTGGTGGGAAAAGGCTTCTTGAACGGGGGTTTGTAAGGCCCTTTGCTCGAAGAAGATTCTTCGGTCGTCCTCTTCAAATCTATAACTTGATTTGACAATTTTTGAACGACTTTAGTTACGTTTTCTAAATCGGAGCTTTCAGGTTGTGTTTTATTTTGAGTAGGTCTAGGGAGAATTTCGATCTTCTTTTTGGAAGATGAACTAGTTTCTGTTTCGTTGCTAGTAGTGTCTTTTAAACTAAGTATGTCTTTTTCAATCTAGCTGGCCTCTTCGAAGGCCTCTAACAATGTGGCTTTTTTTTATCGTTTTACCCAAATGTCTATACTTTGATGCAAAGCTTTAGTATAGTATGCTATGATAAGATTCTCGGCAGGCATTGAGTCCGTAGGGATTTGGTTCTTTAGCGTTAAGAATCTTTGATTAAAGTCTTTAATTTTCTCTTTTGGGTTCATTCTTAAGCTAGAAAGCTCCTTAACTAGGACTTCTGGGGACTTATCGTCTCCAAACTTTTCCAGAAAGCAGGATTCAAACTTCTCCCATGAAACAATGGTATGGAGTTGCTGGGAAAAATACTAGGTGGAGGCATTGCCCTCAAAAGTGTAGGGGAACAACCTACAGACTACGTCTTCATGCTCGACATTCCGGAGTCTTATGGCTAACATAAAAATTTTAATGTGATCTTCAGCGATCCGTTTAGAGTCAGGGTCAAACTTGGGAAGCCACTTCTCTGGATGTTTGGGTAAGGGATGCTGAGCCCCAGGTATGGCTACTGCATCCTGGTCGAGCCAAGGACTGGCAGGATTGTTCTGGTTTTCCATTGGTGTAGGTGGTGTGGTAGGCTGAGAAGGGGAACTACCTTCGTCAGAAGAGTCTTCTCCTAAAGAAGAAGGAAATGATGGAGGTGGTGAGGGTGGTATTCCAATTCCTCCTGCAGCAGGAGTGAGGATTGGATCTATAGGGTTTAAAGTGAGGTTAGAGCCTCCAAGTTGTTCTCTGATATTAGAGAAATCTAAAGGTTGGTCCAAAGGTCAATTTGGTTTCCTTACACGGGCGAAGGCACTATGTGTTCTTAAAAGAGATTGGCAGACAATCTCTTGTATGTCACCACCTGTAGGATTTGGGGTTGCTGGTTCAACTGTGATCCGTAGATCGTCGTTTGAAGTGGTTGTTGTTTGAGGGGGGTTGTTATCATTCGAATGACTTCTTGTCACTAGAGGTGAGCGTTTGGGTGGTGGAGGAGTCTTACGACCACCTCGTGCCATTAATAAGTTTCAGGCCCTCCTTCTAGCACCATTTTTTGACGGGCGAAATTGAACGCTCGCCAACTGGAGAAGTGGATCCGGTCCGGGGTTGTCTAAATAACCCAAGTCGTTTGGGATGATCCACCCTGATGGGTTTGGCGGCTCCTTTGGCCGATCTAAGTCCTAGGAAAATGAAATAAAACTAACTAAAGGAACTAATCTAATGAAAACAACAATTAAAGCAAACTAATAAACAAATCTGAAATACATATATACAGTCTATTGGCTAGTATTATACAACAATATGAAATTAGATGTTCAATTACCAACAGAATTAAATCTTAATCACAAATGTACAACATTTACAGATTACATATTTTAAATGAAAACCTGCAAAAATCATTCATAAACTGTCCTATGACAGCAAAACTATTGTTTTTTTATTTTTATAATTTTATGAGAAAGAAATAAAATTAAAACTAAGTAAGATGAACAATTAAAATAATAATCCTAACTATAAATCTGAGCTATATGTATTTATCTAAACTACTTAAATAACACTAATAAATTAACTATTAAATAACAAATAGCAAACTGACCTGAAGTAACGCTTCAGGTTTGTCCTGCATACAATAGTTGATTTAGTTGTTCGATGGGAGGAAACCCGCACCAGATTCTCCACAAGCTTCTTGTAAACAGAAAGAAGCAGTGCTCTTCAAATATAAATTATAGGACAAACAAGACATAAAAAATGACAACGATCTTATAATTTACAAATCATCGCAGTTAGATAAATCCCTGTGCAACATTTGTACATAATAGTTCAATTAACGAAGAAGATAAACCTTTATTCATTAAATTGAAACGAAGTAATTGTTGTACTAAAAAGAAATAAGAGACATCAAATATGGACAACACATAAACCAAATCACATTAACATGCAATGAATCATGATAGCTAAAGTAGTCGATAATTGATTGCAAACTGATATGAAGAAAACTTGAAATAAAAGTTTGATATATTGAAAGCTAAAGCTGTTACAAGAAATCAACTTCCATCCCAGTCTGTATCATTATAAATCCATATTCTGGTTCTCCCAACAATCGATGATGGTCCCTTCATTACAAAAAATAACAAGTATTTAAAGACCACAGGGTAAAACATCCCTGTGGGAATTATCAACCATTGTTTACAAAAAATCTGGGAATAATCTCCCAAGTCTCTATTCCTGACTAAAGCTAACAACCTATAACAAAACTATATCACAAAAGTAATATCCTAAACTGCCACAACATATCCAATTGGTCATTGAAATTCGTATGCACCTGAAAGTGGACAAGAATAGACAAGTTTAGATAATATTTTATTTGTAAAACTAACAAAAATCTAAATTTTAAGACTAGCTACAGAATCTTGCGATTCTGTAGCTGGTCTAATTTGAAAACAGAATCATTTTAAATCAATGAAATGCTAACAGAAATATACTCGACCTATTAAACCAAATATTTAATCATTAAATCAACACAAAGCAAATCGCTCATGCCAGAAGTAACCAAATCTTTATGCCAATTTGAAACAGACAGAAATCGTGTTCAACCGAATGGTAACAGAGATACATGCAATCTGTTCAACACTTGTTATTACCAATTCAGAGAAGACAGAATCGTTTAGACAATTCGAAACCAATGAAATCATTTTCATGAATCAATTTCAATCGACACAAACTATAACCGATCAAGTAAGTTTTTCATGCAATAATTTATGTCGACTCAGCAATTAACAAAATTGCTTTTAAATCCAAAACTAACAGAGTTGTTTTTTCAAATCAATAGATTACATTGTATTTATCAAACCAATCTCCAATATTGATGCATTGCATATGTAAAAGACCATGCTAATTCAAGCATACAGAATTGTCTCAAAATCAAACCATAAGAAATAAATTGAACTAACTCAGAGCTGACATAATCCAAAAACAACAAAATTGTATTAATCCAAAACATAGTTGCGTCCGATTTTAACAAACAAATGTTTTGTATAGATCGAATGAAATCACAATCCAAAGTGAAAATATTCATTCAAAATAAAACAGAATCGTTCCTGGTAAATCGAAGTCAACAGGATTGTTTTGAATCTAAAAAACAAACAGAACTAATCGAAAGCAAACCCAGTCGAATACCCTAATTCAAGCAAACCAAACATAATCGAAAACAAATCAATCGTTTATATTAATCCGAGAACAATAAAATCGCATTAACCAAATCATAGTTGCATCCGAGTTTAGCAATCAAATCTTTTGTACATGACTCATAACGAAATCATTTTGGTAAAATGAAAATAACAGGATCATTTTGAATCTATTAAAACGAACAAAGTTAATTGAAAACAACTCCAATCGGTTATATTAATTCAAACCAACTCATAAAACAAGATCAATATGGAAATACATATCTGGGAAGTAACAAAATGATTCGATCATGATAACTTTGAATTGACAAAGGCTGTTTCTCCTTCGACATTTCTGAAGACAATTGAACCGGTGGTTTTGTGTTTCTTCTCGTTGGCTTGTATCCTGTCGTTCTCCTTCGACAACACTGTTACCCGTTCCTCTAACGATTTGATCTTAGATCACAACAGGGGAACGTCAGTGTAATATCGTTCAAGCCAGGAATTACATTGATTACATGGTGATTGATCGGGATTTGGCATCACAGGTGAGAGTTCTTTCAAGTTACCAGGGGTTTGATTGTGAAGCTTGATTCCCGAGTAGTTTGGGTCATTTTTGAGGCACGGAGGTAAGTTGGAAACATAGTCATAGGGTTCCATAGAGCATAGGCCATGAGAATAGGGGTATTCCTTAGTCAAGAAACGTTCAATTTCGGAGTCCGAGTCCTCGCTCAGCACTATCGGCTTCTGGTCAACGTTTTTCTTGGGTTTGTTCCTAGCACATCTCGATATCCATCGGGCATTTTTCTTTCCCTTACTGTTGACAGCAGTATCACCTTTGCCTTTCTTCCTCACAGGCTTCTTGACAGCCTTAGTATTTTCTTTAGCACATCGGTCGGCCATGGTATCGGGTAGGTCCATGTCAGAGCAATTCGAGGTTTTGACAGGGGGTAGAAGGATATGAAGTGGCACGGATGGTCCAACAAAAGTTTCAGTAACCACAACCTTGTCCACTTGGACATTCGCGGGAGTGGCAAATCCATTCCTAGATAGGAAGGCTTGCCAATAGTCACCACTAAGGCTCAAATGGTGGACAATAATGAGTTTGATCAAGCAGTGATGAAAAAGGATGCTATCAGCCTTATCACACTTGAAACTTTTGGACATCTTGTACAGACTACGCAAGAGATAATGTGGCATATTCAGATGGTAGCCTATAAAATTCATCAATAACCGAAGATGATACAGAAATACCAATCCATAACGACCTTCGCAAGTCACAAACTGCTTAACAATTGCCAAAAGATCGTGCCACCTGGTTTTGAGGGTAGTGATAGGCATACCTCTATCATAGCTAACAATCTTTCTTGATGTGAATAGGAGTGGCCACGACACCTCGTCTACTTTGGAATTTTTAAACCACCTTTGCCCTGTAGCTGGTAGTCCTGTAGCTGAGCTTAGGAATTCCTCACTTAGCTCGAGCTGTATGTCTCCGACCTTAGCCCTGCATCCGTCGAAGGTGAGGGTGAACTGTTGGGCAACCAAAAGGTTGAAACCCGCAAACCTTTGGATAAATACCAGCCAGCCACCATTTTCCAAATCCTTACGAGCATTGTCGAACAACAGGAGTGTTTGGCTACCATTTGGCTCTATGCGCACCACAGGTTCCATAGACGGGAGCACACGGTGAGTCAGGTGAATAGACAAGGGTTTGGACAGGGTATTCGCAGGATCGAATAGCTCACAGACTTTCCCAAAACCAACAGAGTTAACCCGAGATATGAGGCAGGCATTCATGCCAAAGTGTGCGGGGGTGGTGGAACTAAATCAACCCATGCAAAATAGTCATATCCAACTGTACAATCGACGGTGGATATGGTGATTCAAATCACTATTTCAATGTCAATAAAACAACCATTGAAAACTATGATGAGTCGACTCAGGTGTTTGCACAAGAATTAGTATTTGCATGGTTTTAAAATCAAAACAATGTTTCGAAATCAGCACCAAGGGTTCGATTATTACAAATATGTGTTGTATGAAATGATTGTACCAAGGGTCGAACCACAATGTCAATGTGTTTTCATGAAACCAAAGCACCAAGGAAATCGATGAAAGACTATAAAACATCAAACCACCAATGTATTAAGGACTCAATGACACTCATTATCATATCATCACAATCTTATAAAAATGAAATCACATTAACAACAAAAGAATGCCAAATGAGTAAAGATCTTGTTGTCTTCCCAACTGTGTGACTATAATTAAATTGGAATTTCAATGAACACATAGACAAGAGTGACCAAAATAATCCAGTAACGATTTTAATGTGACTTCGAAATCAAAGTTTTCACGCTTGCAGTCGTGAAAACGAGAGCAAAGGCAGGTGTGCAAATGCGTGAAATAATAGTGTTGTTTTATTCCAAAGATTGCGATGAAAATCAAGGGTTCCAAAACACTTGGGTAGGCAGCTTATTGGGATAGGATAAAAAATACGAATTGGCTGCCAACAGGTGGTTGTTTTATTAAATATGCCTTACTTGGCATGATAAATGTGACCTTTGGATGCTTGGAGGGTGTACTTGTTTCTCTTTGAAGGACCCTTCCAAGTGTAAGCTATTCCATGGAGTATTGTGACATTTTGACCTTCATGGGGGGTTGAAAACCCCATGGATGGACACCATGCCCCACAGGATGGACAGAGAACCCTAGAGCCATTGCAGACTTGAGATGATGGACATTTTCTTTGGAGGCACTTCGATAATATTATGTGATGAAATCATAGCCCCTTTCACTTGGGCATTCGCCTTTGGAGGCCCAATGTGTCACCTTCCAAGCCTTGACGTCATAAGGAGGCTAGGGTTTTGATGGTTCTAAAAGAGAGATTATGTGGTTTGAAGAAGGAATATGCATAACATGACACTCCAGAGAATGAGAGATGGACACATGGCCTTTGGAGGTCCATCGATTGCATCTGTCTAACTTTTGAGGCCTAGAATCACCCTTTTAAGTCATGACATCACCCTTCTAAGGGATTTAATTTATGTAATTTTATATTTTTAAGTTGTAAATGAAAATAGAGGGGATTGGCCTCCTTCTAATCTATTGTTTACATTTTAAAGTGGACAAATTGGTTTTAAGTGATCTTATATAAACAAAGGTCACCTCATTTTCATTTTAAACAACTCACTTGAGAATTACATACATTCTTGGCTGAAATTTTAACCCTACTTGGGAAACTCTCTCTCTCTCGTGTCTGTGGTGAAAATGGATTCTTTTACTTGTCTATTGATGAAGAAATTCTAGTGACTTCTCTTGATGCTTGTTTCTTGGCAATTGTGGTGGAATATTCTTAATAAGTGAGGGTTTTTCATGTTATCTCTTGGATTAGGTAAGACATTTCTGAAATTGTATATTTTCTTCTTGATTTCATGGTTAATTTGTCAAACCCTTGGGGGATTATAAGGGAATACACCCTCCATCGAGATCTATCTTTTATTGTCATTGAAAGGCTATTTTCAAAGGTTGCTACAAGGAGTAAAAGGGCTTACACCCTTCCTGATTTATCTTGTGAGGGTTTGTTTACTCTAGGAAGTAAAAGGTCTTACACCCCTAGAGGAGTTATAAACCCTAGCTCATAAAAAAGAGACTCCATAACCCAATAGATAAGGAACTAATTTTTTTTCATTGGATATTGAATATTTTTCATTGGTAAACGTGATTTCAAGGATATTGAATTGTTCAAGTTTGGAAACTGATTTTACATGATTTAAGTTATATTGTGTCCTAAGGATGTCTTAATTAGCCAAGTGTCCTAGATGTTGTAATTAACATTTGGCTACAGCCAATAGGGGTGCAGCAAACTCACTCTCTTTCATTCTTTTGCTCACTTTTCTACCACTAAATTTCTCATGCAAGTTGTCATTATTGATCTATTGCTTAAAGGATTTTGTTTGGGTGGATTACTTGTTGATTTTAGTGGATAGAATTTTCTGGTGTAGCAACAGTTTGTTACAGCCATAAGGCTGTTACAAAATCTTGTTGATAACACTTAGTAACAGCCCTCTAATCGCTATCAAAGTCTTTCTCTAATCATTGGAAAATTATCTACTTGTTGTTAGCTTTATTTCCAACATATTACACTTGATTTGGGTGGTTAATTTTGTAGTTGTCATAACTTATTTATTGCTGATATATATTTCCATACTGCTGCAAATTTTTGGACAACAAGGTTTCTTATTGATTCCCCATTTGTTTTGAGATTCTATTTATCATATATTGTCTTGTTTTGGGCAGGTCTAACATTGTTTTACAAATACACTACCTTGGAAACCATTTAACAGCTCATAAGACTCTCTCTCAAGCCTCTTTCCATTCTTTTACCTTGACCTATAGGGGAATACTTGGATCACTTTCTATTTTCCATATCAATCCCCCCAGGGTCATCGAAAGTCTCCCTTGTGTTGGAATTGTCCTTCACTAAAATAAGGGGGACACTATTGAGGTGACAGTGATAGGTGTTCAAATTTGTGTCAAACATTTGGTGTTTTGTTTGGGATTTTCCCAAACTACAAACTATGCAATAACATTTTTGGCACCATTTTCGAGGAGGATTTGAATTTTTTTTTACCCATAACGACACTTGGAAAGTTATCCCAAAGCCTTTTCCTAGATTTCTTGGAAAATCCACCTGAGGGAAATTCCCTCCTCCCCTTTGATGAACTTTCTAAGGTAATATGGAGACTCCACAACCAAAGAATCCGCATCTCCCTAAAACCCTTCCCTAAGGAAGATTCAAGCCTTCCAAGGTCTACCGAAGAAGTCCCCCTCATAATTCTCCCATTGTCAAAACCTTATTTCAAGGTAACCTTCCCCTCACCCCAATGGATCGTTCTTGGGTTCGCAGCCTTTACAAGCATTTGAATCTAGCTACCATCCCTGGGCACCCCAATATAATTCCCAAAGAGTCTCACAAATGGTTGCCATGTTTCACTGGGAATAATGTTATCACACCTGAATAGAACCTTGAAGCTATTGGTGTGGTCATGGGAGACAATGGTGTAGAACATGAAGACATTGCAATGAAGCCATTCTCTATGTCTCTTGATGAAGATAATAAAAAGTGGTATAAAGAATTACCTAACAATCACTTATCATACCATGAAGCTTTCACTAAGTTGTTCAAGGAAAGATGGATCTCAAACAAGGATAGAGGAATGCTATTGATGTAATTCAATCAAATCAAAAGGAAAGAAAACAAAATATTAAAGGAGTTTGATATTATATTTGACAACTTATGCAATCAAATATTGAAGGACATATGTCCATAAGATGCATTTGTTCTCCTCCTTTACTTGCATCCTTTCGATGGATAGTTTGGTTTTATTCTAAAAGAAAATATGCCTAAGAAGTTAGCAAAGGCCAGAGAATTTAGTGCTCAAATTGAGGAACATATTATCAGCTCAAAGATTGAGCCTTTCCAGTACCCTCGTGTCAAGTTAGAACCAAAGACGAAGACTACAACTAGTACAGTTCAGGATCCAATCACACTCTTGAATCAAAAGTTAGATCAAATGAATACCCAGTTCATCCAGAATCATATTCAGATCATGAATTGGTTGAAAACAGTAGAGAGGTATTATCATTCCTTGAGACCTCAGTTTATCAGATAGAAAAACATAGGTTGGAAGGCAGGGCCACAATAGGAAGCAAAGGCATCTGACACCTTATATTCAGTTGGGATGGTAAACTTGGAGGGATAATTATGGTGTATTCATTTCCAAGAACCTCATTCAGAGAATGAATTTTCGAGATGGATGAAATAAGAAGAATATGCAGGCACTATGGATAGATTGAACTTCATTGACACAGTTTCAACTCTTCAAGATGAAGAGCACATTTACGTCACTAAGAAACAAATTGAAGAGATTGGGAAGACAGTAGTTAAATGATCTTAGTTGGAATTTTTGAACCAAATGGATGAATATCTAAAGGATGAGTTGAGGAAAAAGGAAATCTTGAAATACTCAAGAAGAAACAAAGTGAAATCGCCTCCACCTCCAGCTACTAAGGAAGTTCATTCACCTCCTCCACCACTAGTTCATGATTCCCTTCCATATCCTACACCATCATATGAAGAGCTTCATCTAAATATATATATACCTGGAATGATGGGAAATATGAATATGTCAATACATGTGGTATAATGTGCAAGATTCCTTCCGTAAGAATAGAATTTTTGAAGGAATTAAAGGAACAAGATGCAGCAAGATATCCTCCAGTCATCCTAAATACTATGTATCATGGGAGACAAGGAGAATATTCTCCCCCTTTCTATATTTTCTTGGGCATAAATGTTTTCCATTTAAATAACTGTATGTTAGATTTTGGAGCCTCAGCCAATTTGATGTCTCTAAAATTCATGAAATAACTTGGTTTGTGAGCAACCCTCCCTTACAAAAATGTTTGTGGTATTGATTCAAGAAGAGTAAAGGTGTATGGTCTCATAGAATATGTAGAGGTGTATCTTCAGGACTTCCCTCATATCGGCCTCACCATGAATATAATAGTGATTGATGTACTAGATGCTCGAGGCATTCTCTTGTCAAGAATTTGGTTAGAAACCCTTGGGGGTTTTCTTAGTATGGACCTTACTCATGCACATATCCATGTGCCAGACAAGAATTTTGAGATCTTATACAATCAAAATATTATGACAAACAAGGAAAAGGTACCATTAGGCAATGGATCCAAGGCTTGAATGGTTGGTAGGACAAACAAGGAAAAGGTACCATTAGGCAATGGAGCCAAGGCCTAAATTTCAATGTTTTTACAGTCAACAACTGGTTGGTTTCTTTATGCAGATTTGAGGCAAAATAAGTGTTATTCTCAGCAAATAAATGATATGAAATGAGAGATGGAAAGGAAAAGAAATCCCACTACACTACAGGAATAAATCAGTGGATGAATATCTAGTGCAGATTTATAAGAAAGGACACAAATATTAATTACTAAATAGAGCATCAAATGATGATGAATTATGTAAAAGTAACCATTAACACATAACACGCATCATCAATTTGAAAAGAGCATCAAACATGGATGAATTCCTACCACTTACTCTCAGATAATGCTAGCAGAAAAACATAATCATGGAAATGATATACAATAAAAACTTATTGAACATGAACATCGTGATGAATCTCAAATTTTAGAAAGAGGAAACTTTTGCATTAACTTTAAAGGAATAAACAAGTCTTGATCTACAGTACAATAGTCCTCTTTTCCCAAAAAGATTCCCCCCTTAGCTCTCATATCTTCATGAAATATATACAAAAAATATCTTCCTATGCTGCAAAATTTGAATCCTAACAGCCTTCCTAGGTTAAGAAATAGTTACAAATCTCTTGACAACAAAATCTGAACTAACTGCTGAAAAAGAGAAGTCAAAGTTGACTCATTAATTACAAGATAATAATATATAAATCTGTTTTTGAAACCATGTCATGATGATTTTTGGCCTCTAGAATTCGTTGTAGATTATATGCCACACTTTCCTACCTTTCCTTACTGATCTGGAGGCATTCTAGAAGCTCTATCACAGTTGTGCAACAAGTTTGTTGCGCAACAATAACCTACAACAAAAATGTAGCAGATTGTGCAATAGACTGGGAAAATAGGGGTCAACTATGACATCATATCTCCCGAATAAAATATATTTTTAAAATTTAGAGAGGTTTTTGTAGATGAACCTATTCTTGAGACAAACCTCTCTCCGTTTTCTAAAATTCCTCTCTAGTCCCTTGGGATCCGCACCCAAATATGATGACAAAAACATTAAATTCTTAAATATGGAAAAATGGGTTGTACAGATTCATTTGAATATCCCAAACTATGACACTTTTTTAAAATACAAGAGAGGTTTTTATTATCTGGTCTGTCCTTGACAAAAACCTCTCTGGTATTTTCAAAATTCCTCTCCAGTTGGTCAGAACGTGATCTTGAAGTTGACCATTAAACCAGTCATTTACATAGCACACCATGTAGCCTGTGTGCAGGACAATCCTCTACGTAGAAAAATCCTTTGCGCAGTGCGCGACAATGAATAGCAGAAGGAAAATCGGTGTAGCAATGAACAACAACATGAAACTCGGTGCAGCAACAAACAATAACAGGAAACTCGACGCAACAATGAGGATGGCAAGTATTTATCTCAAATGAAGTAAATATGGTTATGTGAAAAGAAAATTCGTTTCAAAGGCTAACTTGCAATGGGTTCCAAGAAAGGCTCTTGAATAGTGGTTCAAACAAATGGGGAATGTGCAACAAAAAACAGAGTGAAAGGTTTGTGTAGAGAATATCAACATACAGGGTTTGCGTAGCGACTGGAGTTTGTGTAACAGAGAGATTTGAAGCTCATTGGAGAGGCTATGGACGATACGCAGGTCTTGGATAATTGGAGATTGTACCTATGGGCCCAATATTTTTGGTAAAATGAGCTTGGGCCCTCTAATAAATCGGAGAGTATAAAATTGACTATAAAAGCAAAACATTGGCTAGTAAAACCAATTTTAATTTGACTTACAAAAAGTTGCTCAATTTGATGAAATTTTTGCCCCAAAGAACCTAAGAGACCAAAGATTTTTCAAAACTAACTTTATGCCAAAATTCAAAATTAATCATGTGACAACACCTCCCTTTGTCAATTTCACCATTCACCATGGGTCTGCATTGATGTTCTTACTTACTTGGTGCCATTGGCTCCTCCCTTTGTCTATTTCACCATGGGTTTGCATTGATCTTCTTACTTTGAATTGATCATCGCAGGTCTGCATTGATCTTCTTACTTGGTAAGAATCGATTACCATGCTATCCCTATTGGAGATAATGTCTCCATTAATGGAGTATGCTTAGTTTAGAAATTTGTTTTGGCTATTTGAGTGATTCTCTCAAAAATTATGCTCAGATTTGGAATTCATTGGATCTAAATCCAACTATATATTTGTGGTGTATTTCGACTCATTAGTAATAATAAGAATATTTTTGTCTTTTCTTTGTGGTTCAATTATTTCATCTTGGTATTAGAGCATATGGTATGATCTATAGATTGTGTCAAGATTTTCTCAGCAGTTGAAGTGAGTTTTTTTTAGTGGAATACAGTTTGTTGTTTTAAATCATTTTACACTATTGCTTCAGATTACTCGTGTGAGGAGAACCAAGACATTGACTAGTGAGAGGAGCAGTGGAAAAGAGGAGTTTGGTATTACATAGATCTACTATTCAAGAAGATATTGATGACTGCAATCTCACGTGAAAGGAAGTCGTTTCCACTGCTATAAAGAGGTAACAATTTTTTTTAGACATGGATTCTCTACCTTTAGAGAAATTTAATGGTATCAATTTTCATACATGGAAAGTCAAAATCCAAATGCACCAGATGAATAGAGGTTTGTGGAGCATAGTAAAAGGATCTAAAAAATCTCTTACTGATGCTAAACTATTAATTGATTGGGGAAAAAAGGAAGACAAGGCGAAGGTTATTATTGGATTGGCCCTTTTAGACACTCAGCTACATTTGGTCGATTTAGCAAAATCATCCAAAGAAATTTGGGAACAATTAAGTAAATTACTTGGGGAAAAGGCTATAAACGCAAAGTTATCTCTAAAATTTCAACTCTTCAGTCTTATAATGAATGATAAAACACCCCTCGCCAATCATATAAATGAATTTATGTCCCTTTTAAGACAATTAACTTAAATTGGAGCAAAGGTATAAGAAGACGATGCTAAAGCAATTCTACTCAATAGTTTATCCTCTAAGTATAATAATATTGTATTTACAATAAGTCAACTATCTTCTCAATCATTAGAAGGAATGGTTGCATCACTTTTAGTTCAAGAAAAAAGGACAAGTACAAAAGACACAAATATTCAACATGCAATGGCACTACTTTCCAAGAAAAATATGAGAAAAACTAAGGGTTCGAGTGAATGCTTCTACTGTCATAAATATGGACATACTTCATGGAATTGCAAAATCCATGAAAAGGATATTTTGAATGGAAAATAAACTGCAAATCTTGCCAATGTGGATGACTCACCAGAATAAGATAGTGATGAGGAACCACCACTCAAACTATTCTAAGTTATGTTTTGTGTTTGTTCATGTGCCTAGTTGTGGGTTTTATAGTGTGTTATTATTCTCATTTACAGGTCAAGTTGCTTGAACAACTATTGAATACATTATGTATCTAGATTTCTCTCCTAGATAACTAATGGATAGCAGAAAGAAAAATATCTGATAGATGGAAGCACTTCCATAGTATGATTTAGTACTTTATGAAATTTTCTTGAGGAAGCCTGGACGAGCCAAGTATCTCAATATTGTTGATCATTGCAAGAACATCAATGGTGATGTGTTTGTTCGTGTGCTTAGTTGTGGGTTTTATAGTGTTATTATTCTCATTTATAGGTCAAGTTGCTTGATCGACTATTGAATACATTATGTATCTAGATTTCTCTCCTAGATAAATGACAGATAGTCGAAAGAAAAATATTCAATAGATGGAAGTACTTCCTTAGTATGATTCAGTACTTTATGAACTTTTCTTGAGGAAGCCCGAACGAGCCAAGTATCTCAATATTGTTGATCATTGCAAGAACATCAATGGTGATGTGTTTGTTCGTGCGCCTAGTTTTGGGTTTTATAGTGTGTTATTATTCTCATTTACAGGTCAAGTTGCTTGATCAAATACTGAATACATTATGTATCTATATTTATCTCCTAGATAACTGACGGATAGTCGAAAGAAAAATAGCTGATAGATGGAAGCACTTCCATAGTATGATTTAGTACTTTATGAACTTTTCTTGAGGAAGCCCCAATGAGCCAAGTATCTCAATATTGTTGATCATTGCAAGAACATCAATGGTGA
>JZKD02S1755036.1:78806-101487 GCA_000966675.3 Picea glauca
TAGGTTGAAAGGATAACTTTCCAAAGCTATCAAACAAACTTAGCATCTTGTGATAGGGAGAGAAAATCCAATTTTCATATAGGCTTTCTGGGATCCCCCTCTCACACAGGGGTTACACACGAGGTCACATTCGGGTGAGTTACAGAGATTATCTCTCCGTGGTTGAACTGTTTGTAGTGGTCGGATCGTATATTGGGGGTCACTTGAGGGTATACCCACAATTATGTGTGGAAGCCTCTCGAGTTGATTTCAGACTTGTTATCATGCCCATACGTTCGGATCGGACTGTCGATTATACCCACCCAGGGGTTGACTGGGAATTGGTGACCTTATGATGCAGGAGCATCTCTCCACATCAGTCAATCAGCCAACCAACCACGTCAAGCGCACGCATTCAAAGTTGAAGAGAGGCGGTGTCCTCATTTTGATTTAGAATTGAATGTAATTAATGTTTAATCTATTGAGTTGTGAAGCCGTGCCTTTGTGAAGGCGTAAGTAGATAGGCCTTTAATGTTTGTGGCTGAGATCTAGATCCGGATAGCGGACTAGATAGCCCATTCAATGTAATTAAATAGGCTAGGTAGATTTGGAGGGAAGCGCTCTAAGAGCCTCCTCGTGTAAAAAGATCAATTGTATCTCTTTGGTAGGGAGTTTTTTGAGAGAGCTAGCATAGAAAGAGAGTTTGCAAGTAGAGAGCAGAAGAGAAGGAGTTGAGACCTTATTAAAGGTCGTGCTCAGGAACACCTTGTAAATACAGGCATTTTCCATATTTAATACAAATAGCAGTTTTTCCTCCATGACTATGTGTTAAATGAATGTTTGTGAGTGTTCTTTATATGGTATGAATGTATGATGTAGATGCATGTTGTAGGTTTGTGTTTGCAGGAGTGTGTCTGATTTCAGGTGAAGGTCTTTGAGGTTTCATGCCATGAGGGCATGACAAAGTACTGTGGTCTCTGAATACTAGTGCACTGAAGCACTATTGAATTCTGCGGGTTCAGACAAAGACGTGTTGCGAGCATAGGAACTGGAATCAACAACTCAAGAAAGACCTATGAGGTTTTTGAATACCTCAGGAGACAGGGTTGTGTAGGAGATACACAATTGCAGACAGAAGCTTTGAGGAGTTCTGTGAAGCTTTGTCAGGTGGGAATTGAGCCAGTGCAAGGAGTGCACAAGGGAAGACTTATGTTGAGAGGTTCACTGAGGAAACAGAATCACTAAGGATTCTCAGAGCTCTACCAGAAGGGCATTGAGCAGGTGTATAGGTGCGCAGAAGGAAGGACTGGTGGATGTTCTGTGAGAAGACACTCTGCCAGGTGGGCATTGAGACATTGTGCAAACAGGCACAGGGGAAGAGAACTCTTTGAGTTTTGTATTATGAGGGAAGAGTCCACTGAGGGATCTTCGCAAGGTTACTGAATACCCAAGAATACTCAACAAGAGGTTGCTTGAGTAAACGGATAGCCAGGAAGGCATCCAAATATTCTCCATCTGCAGGAGAAATAAAAAGAAGAACCGAGTTTCCTTAGAGGTCGAAGCTACAGGAAAGCTCAGGGTGGATAGCACCTTTGTGTGCATGTGAATACTCTGCGGAGGTGCAGGAGTTGAAGAATCCTTCAAGGGTTTGAAGGGAAGGATAAGCTCAGGAGGAGTTAACGCTTTTATGCGCATGGAGGACTCAAAGCTGAAGAGTTCACAGAAGAAACCAGGCAAAGGTCGAGGCCTTTGGGATACTTGGAATTCTTCCAAGCGTCGGAGGAAAGTGCCAAAGCTCAGAAGGAAGCAACAACAGTCGTCGGATCAGCTGGAGAAAAGAGATCTAGACCGTTGGTTTTCACGTCCAAGGAGAAGCAGAGGAGCGCGCAAGAAGAGGAAATCATGAGTTGTTGAGTCTCACACAGATACCCATCATTCGTTTGATCGGCAGGGAGTTGTGCATGGTTTAACCCTTAACAAAGATAAGCAGATGAAAAAGTCCCGAAAGGATTGACACATCGGGATATCGTCACTCGATATTTTGGAGTTCTCGAGGTCGAGAAGTCGGTCAATCGATAGCGAAAGCCCCGAATTAGCAAGATTTGATCTGAGCCGTCTGGTTGTTGGAGGACTTATGTCATATGATCATCCATTTCGGAGATCCGAACACTAGAATCATGCAGAGGTGAAAGTTTTGTTGTGGGCCTAGCTGACGTCACATTGGGATATCAGGATTCAGAGGATCGAGGATCCCGTGGACAAGAATTTCATGCATGTCGACATTTAAAATCCTGAAATCGTGAAGAAGGGGAAAATCGGGATCGCCATAATTGATATTTCGCATATCGACAAATCGGGGGTCCAGAGGACGGGAGGTTGAGCGCTTGGATTGCGAAATCCTGAGATTGAATCAGGACCGTCCATCTTGAGGGGACACGTGGCTGAAACCAAAGCATTCGGGAATTTTCCCGAAAGGAAAAGTCATCTATCAGATATCGGGGATTCGAGAGGAGAGAGAACTATTGGCATCAGGAAACATAAAGTCTCGAGACCCAAAATTAAGTCCAGAGAAAATCACGATCGAGTGTAGAAGAAGTCGTGTGGAAAAAGGGCAGGACCTGTGGATCGGGTTTCATTTGGGATTCCAGAGGGGGAATCAAGTGATCCACTTCGTCTCACGAACTGATTGAATGATCATGTGGGCAGACGTAGTGGACGCCTGTCATCAGTTTGTTATCAGAGCCTAATTCTTGTCTGTATATTTCAGATGAGGGAGGCATAAGAGGTAAAGAGAACTCTGATACACTACATCAAAGGGGTATCAGAGTGAGAACTCTATTTGTATATTTCAAAAAGAGGGAGGAGACAAAAGAAGGTAGAGCGCTGGAGACTCTGTAAGGATTGTTCGCAGGTAGGCAACAATCCATAGACAGTCAGGAGGACTTTAGGATGAAGCTGGAAACACTCAGAGTACAGAGTGACAGTAGCACATTTGACAGGAAGGAAGATAGAGACAACACTATGGCTACTGAAGGCCATAGGTATGCTGGGAGGAAAAACCCAGAGCTGATGAGCACAGCCAAAAGGGGGAAAGAACTTGCCGACATCAGGGCAAGAATGGAAGAGCTTGAACTGCGGATGCAGCAGAATGCCAAGACAAGATGGGTGTATGAATGGCCCATGGAGAAGCCGAAAGAAAAATGGTAAGTCAAGGAGTTGATGGCTAGAAGATAGTGTAGACTGTCGAAATGATGGTTGAGGTATGTTGAAAACCTCGATGGACCTGAGGAGATGGTTTAGATATGTGAACCAAAGACTGGGAGAGATATCAGTGAAATGGGATCAATTGAAGATCTCAAGAACTGCTAGGAAGGCAGAGATGAAGTTCCATATTGCCAGGAGGGAAAGGAGTTGAGATCGGTTGAAGATCTCACAGACTGTCAGGAGGACAGCCAAGGAATTTCACATTGCCAGTTGGGCAATGAAATGAGGTCATTGCGGGATCTCGAAGACTTCTAGGAGGGTAGTAGAAGCATCCTATATTTCCAGGAGGGTAGGGATGAGCAGATGAGACTATCTGAGGATCTCATGAACTCAGAATTGAGTCGAAATCAGCCAGAGGAGCTGACAGAGAGTGAAGATTCATATGGTTTTCCAAGCCATGTGAATGAAGATGATGACAAGTTGAAAACTTGCACCATCTGAGAGGTTGATCTGAGGAGCCTTATAATGATTGGGGGAATCGAGATATTCCTACCACTTGCCTAGGGGGAGGCAGAAATCTGGGTTGCATATGCAGCAACAACAGAGGGACAACTAGCTGAGATTTTCATTGAAGGATTGGAGAAGATATCTTAAGTTGCCCAAGCAAGAGAAGAGAATGAGCCTTCTGAGGAGTGTCTCAATGCTTTCAGCCAGGAATTTGAGGAAGCTGGCAGCAGAAGAAGCAGGAGAGGATGATGAGCATTCTGAGGAATGGCTCAATACTTTCAGCCAGAAGACTGAAAAGACTGCAACATGGGAGTTTGCAGCAGAAGAAGAAGAAGCGGAAATCATTAGTTTAGCTAATCTGTATGAAAAAATTGAAGCCCTAGAGAGAAGGGTGAAAGTGCAGGGTGTGCACATCCAACAGGTGAAGTTGAAAGTAGATGAAGAAGAAGGCATGGGAGATCACAGTGATCTTCTCATGTGCCAAAAAATTTTGTAGCTGAGGAGACTGCATGAACAGGGCCAGCCATTGGAGCAGCTAGATGAAGTGATCAATGAGATCAGAGAGCTAATGTTGGGGTCAGCAGAAACTGCCAGCAAGGAGAGGTTGAGCAGAGGGAAGGAAGAAGCAACGCAGCAGAAGCAGCAGCAGCAGCAGTAGGAAGAGGGAGCGGATGAACATCCCCAGAATGATTTGGGATCCAGGAGGATTTCAACATCAGAGATAGGAGGCTCATGAGCAGGAGCTCATGATTTTGCAGTTGAGGAGTATGATGCAGGAGCATCTCTCCACGTCAGCCAATCAGCCAACCATCCACGTCAAGCACACGCATTCAAAGCTGAAGAGAGGTGGTGTCCTCATTTTGATTTAGAATTGAATGTAATTAATGTTTAAGCTATTGAGCTGTGAATTCGTGCCTTTGTGCAGGCGTAAGTAGATAGGCCTTTAATGTTTGTAAGGCTGAGATCTAGATCCAGATAGCAGACTAGATATTCCATTCAATGTAATTGAATAGGGTAGGTAGATTTGGAGGGAGTCTCTCTAAGAGCCTCCTCATGTAAAAAGATCAATTGTATCTCTTCGGTAGGGAGTTTTTTGAGAGAGCTAGCATAGAAAGAGAGTTTGTGAGTAGAGAGAGGAAGAGAAGGAGCCGAGACCTTATTACAGGCCGTGCTCAGGAACACCTTGTAAATATAGGTGTTTGCCATATTTAATACAAATAGCAGTTTTTCCTGCATGACTATGTGTTAAATGAATGTATGTGAGTGTTCTTTATATGGTATGAATGTATGTTGTAGATGCATGTTGTAGGTTTGTGTTTGCAGGAGTGTGTCTTATTTCAGGTGAAGGTCTTTAAGGTTTCATGCCATGAGGGTGTGACAGAGTACTGTGGTCTCTGAATACCAGTGCACTGAAGCACTTCTGAATTCTGCAGGTTTAGACAAAGACATGTTGCGAGCACAGGAACTGGAATCAACAACTCAAGAAAGACCTATGAGGTTACTGAATACCTCAGGAGACAGGGTTGTGTAGGAGATAGACAATTGCAGACAGAAGATTTGAGGAGTTTTGTGAAGCTCTGCCAGGTGGGCATTGAGCCAGTGCAAGGAGTGCACAAGGTAAGACTTCTGCTAAGAGGTTCACTGAGGAAACAGAATCACTGAGGATTCTGAGAGCTCTGCCAAAAGGGCATTGAGCAGGTGTATAGGTGCGCAGAAAGCAAGACTGGTGGATGTTCTATGAGAAGACACTCTGCCAGGTGGGCATTGAGACATTGTGCAGATAGGCACAGGGGAAGAGAACTCTTTGAGTTCTATATTATGAGGGAAGAGTCCACTAAGGGATCTTCGCAGGGTTACTGAATACCCGGGAATACTCAGCAATAGGTTGCTTGAGTAAACGGATAGCCAGGAGGGCATCCAAATATTCTCCATTTGCAGGAGAAAGAAAAAGAAGAACCGAGTTTCCTTAAAGGTCGAAGCTACAGGAAATCTCAGGGTGGATAGCACCTTTGTGTGCATGTGAATACTCTGCATAGGTGCAGGAGTTGAAGAATCCTTCAAGGGTTCGAAGGGAAGGATAAGCTCAGGAGGAGTTAACTCTTTTATGCATGTGGCGGACTCAAAGCTGAAGAGTTCACAGAAGAAACTAGGAAAAGGTCGAGGCCTTTGGGATACTTGAAATTCTTCCAAGCATCGAAGGAAAGAACCAAAGCTCAAGAGGAAGCAACAGCAACCGTCGGATCAGCTGGAGAAAAGAGATCTAGACCGTTGGTTTTCACGTCCAAGGAGCAGCAGAGGAGCGCGCAAGAAGAGGAAATCATGAGTTGTTGAGTCTCACACAGATACCCGTCAGTCATTTGATCGGCAGGGAGTTGTGCATGGTTTAACCCTTAGCAAAGAGAAGCAGATGCAAAAGTCCCGAAAGGATTGACACATCGAGATATCGGCACTCAGGATTTCAGAGTTCTCGAGGTCGAGAATTCGGGCAATCGGTAGAGAAAGCCCCGAATTAGTGAGATTTGATCTGAGTCGTCCGGTTGTTGGACGACGTGTGTCATATGATCATCCATTTCGGAGATCCGGACACTGGAATCGCACAGAGGTGAAAGTTCCGTTGTGGGCCTAGCTGACGTCACACCGGGATATCGGGATTCGGAGGATCGGGGATCCCGTGGACAAGAAGTTCATGCATTTCGGCATTTAAAAGCCTGAAATTGCGAAGAAGGGGAAAACCAGGATCGCCATAATCGACATTTCACATATCGGCAAATCGGGGGTCCAGAGGATGGGAGGTTGACCATCCATCTTGAGGGGACACGTGGCCGAAACCAAAGCATTCAGGAATTTTCCTGAAAGGAAAAGTCATCTATCGGAGATCGGGGATTCAAGAGGAGAGAGAACTATTGGCATCGGGAAACATAAAGTCCTGAGACCCAAAATTAAGTCCGGGGAAGATCACGGTCGAGTGCAGAAGAAGCCGTGTGGAAAAAGGGCAGGACCTGTGGATCGGGTTTCATTTGGGATTCCAGAGGGGGAATCAAGTGAGCCTCTTTGGCTCACGAACTGATTGAACGATCCTATGGGCAGACATAGTGGACGCCTGTCATCACCTTATTAGCCATAATATTTAGGGTCCCACACAAGGTGACGGTGAAGGGAAGTCTCACTGTACCTGGAACAGACCTTGGTCAAACTCACTCGGGCTCCTTGGAGGGTAAATCCACAATTTCTGCTTGGAAGCTTGCACCAACACATAAGTCCGTTAAGCAAGTCACCAATGTAACTGATCCACCCATTCTATCCCCGCCTCTTCCTATTTTTATCTCGCGACGTTGGATTTCATCACCAACTAGTGGTTTCATTGTGTGAAGGTTTGTTTGATTGTTTGCTTCTCAGGTTCATAGAGTGTGTTGGTTGTGTTACTTAGTGGACCTTAGGCCGAGTCAGTGTTAATGGCATCCAATCCTGAGATTACCAATGGAGGAACCCCTTCTCCTGGGGAACCTTATTCCTTTCCTTCGTTTGGAAACTTTGGTCCTCCGTATATTGCCACACTGAGTCTTCTAGGAATCACCATTGGATTACCGGTTTGGTTGTTCCCCACTCCAGTGATCTTGAAATCTCCCAATGTTTCAACTGCACCTCTAATACTTTAGATGTCAATACACCACCCACACATCAACCTCATGTCAAATTTTCACCTTCTTCGCCCATTAAGTCTCCTTCCATTTCTCCTTCTTCGCCTAGTGAAAGATCTAAAGTAAGTAGCCAGGTTGACCAGAAAAAGAAGAAACAGAAAGACAAGAGGAAGAAGAGCCTGAAAACGACCAAGGCCCCAACAACATCAGATGTTGGATCCAAGAAACCAGTTACTGTTAATAGTACTGGTAGTGTTGATGAGGTCAACAAGATTAAAATGAAGAATGCGAAACCCAAATTCCCTTACAGTCTTTGTAAGGGTGACCATTTTCTGAGGGGTTTCCTTGGTATTCCCAAGGTCTTAGAAATGTGGTCCTCCACGTCATCGGCCTCTGTCAGTCATGTTGATGATACCCCATCAACTAGTGATGTTAAGGTTGGTAAGAAGAAGACAATTGTCAAATTCCCTTGCATGTTATGCAAAGGTGATCATTATTCTCACCTTTTTCCTCGCATGGATGAGGCTTATTCTCTTTTGGAAAAACTTCAACTTCCAAAAGGTTATTGTAAGATTTCTCCCAACCCATCGTTAGTTGATGGACTGATCAATATGGTTCCATGCCCCGTCAATCTGATTGATCAGGTGGTCATTCTAGTTTCATCCTCGGTTGAACCACACACTCAAGTAGTTGATCCAGTTTCGTCATCGATCAGCCCTACTCTTCATCAAAAGAGTCTAACCCAAATAGTCAATCTATTTTCATCCTCGATCGACCCCACTCTTGTGTTAGAGAGTGACACCAAAGTAGTCGATCTGTTTCCACCATCGACCCCATTCTCCCCTTGGAGAGTGAAACCCAAGTGGTCGATCTGGTTCTGTCATCGGGCAATCCCACTCCTCCTATAACGAGTGCTAAAGTGACCGATCCAGTCCCTTCCTCAATCAGTCCCACCCTTCATCCAAAGAGTTACAAAGTGGTTGATCTGATCCCATCATCGGTCAATCCCACTCTTCCTTTGAAGAGTACCTGCATGGTTGATTCAATCCCATCATCGGTCAATCCTACTCTCCCTCTAGAGAGTAAAACCAATACTCCCCACGTTTTTCTCATTGATACAGAATCTACCATGCTGGGGGGCATTCCTCTTTCTCCCATGAAACCCCCTCCAAGTAATGAGGCCATCCTTTTTTATTGGGGTGTGCCAACTGGAGCTTGTCTTCCCTCTCACATTCCTTTCCAAATTACAATACAAGTTTGTGGTCGAGAAGTTCCTAAAACGTTGATAGATGAAGGTGCATCCATTAGTATTTTGTCCTTTGTTTCTTGGCATGCTTTGGGTTGTCCTCGGCTTGCATCGGTTACACATAATCTGTTATCTTTTAACAGAAGAACTAGTCAACCTTTAGGGACCCTTCCTTAGTTTCCGGTAACTTTGGGAGGGAAAATTGTCTTTATTGATGTCATGGTAGTCCGATACCCCTTGGATTTCGCTTTACTCCTTGGGAGGGATTATGTCTATTCCATGAAAGTTATTGTGTCCACTCTTTTCTGTGTGATATCTTTCCCTCATAATGGAAGAATTGTGACTATTAATCAACTTTCATTCATTGGTCCTGACTAGAGTACCTCCCTGAATGGTTCTTATATGACGACAATATCTTCCCCGCCGCATGTCAATTATGTGGCGTTATCTCCCATGACTTCAACTTCTGATGATTTGGATCTAGTAGTTGACATGGTAATCTCTTCGGTAGGGCTATTGGAGCCTGATCTCCTTACCCCTGTCGCAGCCCTCGACATGTGTTCCTTCCAGAGTGATTTTCTTCCATCCAGTGAAGATCTCTTAGAATTCATGATCGAGTTTTGTCCCTTGACATGGTATCCTTCCAGAGCATTATTCTCTTGGAAGCCATGATCAAGGAGAGACTACGAGCATAGTTTCTCTTTTCTGTAAGCAAGCTTGTTAAAAAATGAAACAGAGGTCACGAGCATAGTTTCTTCTCTCTGTAGCAAGCTCGTTAAAAAATGAAATAGAGGTCACGAGCATAGTTTCTCTTCTCTGTAGAAAGCTCATTAAAAAATGAAACAGAGGCTTTAAGCATAGTTTTCCTCTCTATAGCAAGCTCGTTAAAAAATGAAACAACAATCTGGGGATTGAACCTGAAGCCCTAAGAATAGTTCTTTTTCAGTGTCAAGCTTGTTAAAAAATGAAATAGTCACCTCTCTTGAACCTTCTTTTCATCCACTCTTCTCCGTCTAGTAGAGAAATTGGTAACAACCTCACAGTTGGTGAATTAATTGAAGCTTGGAGGGCATGTCTCCAGCCTTTGATTCTGGAGCTAAGCCACTAGCACTCAAGCTTGGGGCATACCGAGCTTGGTCTTTGTTCTTTCTCGTGCTCGGAAAAAACATGAGAATGTAACCAAGTAGACTTTTATCACCTTTTCAGACTCGCATGGATATACAAAAAAGGAACCCCTTGGAGTCATCTTTGAGCTCTTTTCAGACTCTCTAAACATGAAAATATTGTCCAGTGATCTTTCTTCCTTTTCCACTCGATAAAAGGTTTGAAAGGGCATCTTTTGAGTGATAATTTATCTCTTTTTCGGCCTCGCGAGACTAACATTACGAAAAAGGACAACATTGGAGTCGTCTTTAAGTTGTTTTCAGACTCTCTAAATATGAAAAACTATTGAGTTTACCTTCTCTATACTCGTTAAACAATCATACATTGAAGGGCCCATATGGGATCGAACCTTTACTTTTTTCGGTTTGTTAAACAAAGGAAGAGGGACTTACCGAAGGTGAGTCATATCGAGCATGTGTTACCCTCTTTGAGCTCATTAAATTAAAAAGAGGTACTCGTCTATCTGGATGGGGGAGAAATTGAAAGAAGAAAGCCAAGCAGTTTTTTTTTAGAACACTACCAGTAACTCTTATGGTCGCCCTTGAACATGACACTTTGTCTTTGCATGCATTTTAATCCACTGAACCTCTGCACTGAGCCAATCCTTTGATTTTCTTTTAATCCTTTGGGTCACCTAACGATAGTCACAACATCCACTGCATTATCAAGTTTTGGTCCATGTCATGTTTATGTTGATGTGCCTCAGTGTTCAAGGGAAGTGTCTACCTCGAGAGTCGACCATCAAAAATATCTTGTTTCAATACCCGTGTCAGTCCATGTTCATTTTGATCTACCAATTACATCAAGGCCCTCCTTTGACGAGTCTATTCCTGTCGACTTCAACACATTATCCAGGAGCTAGACTTAGAAACCAGTTAGTACCTTGGGACCTGCATGCCTTAATGGCATGCCTTCTCGTGTCCACCAATGGGTTTACATCATTGATGTCTGATCGGATGATTCCATGGATATTCGAACTCATCTCATCTATTCAAATTCGTTGGAATGTACTAGAGTACCTTGGGAATCATTGACATCAATGGTGATTTCCCTCGCGCTTGTTAACGGTTTACATCATTGACCGGTAATCAAGTGGTTTCTGCCATGTTCGACATCGGGACATTTATTCACATGGTTAGATTTGTACTACATCGGGATCGGTACAAAGACCCTGGGTTGAGTTTTCACTCTTATATGTACTTTTCCCAGGTTGCAAAGGAGTTCTCTTGAACTATGACACATATAATGTTACATAGATCCACTTTGTATTGGTCGTGGCTATGTCTTGTCATCTTGCAGATCCACTATGTATTTTTCGTGGCTACGATCAGTTCAGGTCATAGGAGTAGAGATCCACATTGTATCTGCAGTGGCTATACCATTTTTTCAAATATAATTATGGATCTGCAGTGAATTTTATGGCGACCATACCTAAAAAGTCTTTATCACTCAAGCATAGGTATGCCTACCTTGGGTTTTGAAACATGTCATAATATTTGTTTGATGGTTGTGTGCATCTTTTTCCATTTTATCTGCATCCATACCCTTGCTTGAAAAAGTCTACAAAGTACTTCAGTCATCATCATCTTCTAACTTCATACTTTGGGGGGCAATATGTTACACCTCAAAATTACTCACTTCGATAGTGTCGCGAGTGTCATCATTATGAATGTTGTAAGTGTCGCATATTGTCCGCAAGTGTCGCATCTTGACTATAAGTGTTGCAAGTGTAAAAAATGGTATGTTTCCATCTTGCCTATGTTGTGCCCATAACGACATCATGAAGACACTTAAGACACCTCAAAGGATAGTTTGGAAGAAGAACAGTCACTTGGCAAGAAGTACAAGCCCTTTGCCATTGGAAAAACCACAAAAAAATTGATTTTTGTAGAGGAGCGCTCCCCTAACCATTGTTAGGGAGAGTTGGTGCACCCTCGACCTCTTTGGGGAGTGTTTGAGCGCCCTGTACACCCCTTTGGGGGAGTGCTACCCTCTTTTCAGAAATTTTTGGGTTTGTTGAGGCAATTTAGGAAAGAATCCCTCAAATATTGAAGGTAGTTGGATTCGAATAGGTGGTCAAGGCATGATCCTAGAGGAGATCCTCAACTGAAGGAGAGGAATCCTCAACTCATCCCAAATATCTCTCAAGTGGTTGGGCCTTTCCAAGGTTATATAAGGAGGCCTTCTCATGGTGAAAGGCAGAATGGAGAATTGAGATTGATACCAAACTTATGATCCTATAAGTGGTATTGAGGAGAATGACAATTGAGAATTACATCAAACTTATGATCTCATGAGTGAGATGATATCAAGCAAATCAGTGGATATTGATTGAGCAAAGGGGTTGGACAAGGAGAACTAGAAGAGGCTGTTTCACCTTCATTCAAAGGATTGTAAGTACTTTTACTTGTTCTCATTAATACAATCAATGCTTGGCCTGTTTCTTTCAAACTTGTACTTGTTCTATATAATTTTGTCTGCAGTAGATGGATCTATGATTGAGCTAATCTCAATAGAGTAGGAATTCCATTGTATCTTTGTTTTTTTTGCAGGACCTATCAAGGAGCTCAAGATCAAAGCTCAGCCTGGACTTTGCAAGGACAAATGTTGTTCATAAGGTACATATATTTCTCTTTCTCTTTCTTTCATTAGCTTGATTAGATCTAAAAGGAAGTCAATGTCCATGTTAAGCACCTTCTATCTTGACCTTAGGAGTTTAGATACCAAGAGGGAATCCACTTGTCTGCAGGGGGATTCACCTTCAACACTGAGTGATAGATGTTATATATACGAGCATACCCATATAGGTATAAGACAATGTGAATGTGAAGACAATGTGAAGGGGAGGACAATGTGAGTGCAATGTACAATGCAACTGCAAGCGAGTACATTGTGTGAGGAGAGGATGGTTGTATGCCTGGGTTGGCTATTATAATTCTCCCTTAAATAGAAGAAGACCGATAATCATTGCCCATGGTTTTTTCCGATTTGAGTTTCCACATAAATCATTATGTCAATTGTGTGTTTATTTTTCTTGGTTTCATGCATGTTTAATCTAGCTCGTTTATGCATTGGTTTTATGTTATGTTTTGTTTCCACTTCCCAACAAGGGTGATTGGCTCTCTAGTGAGAAACTCCTTGCTCTCTCAAACGCAAACCCTACACACTATCCAAACACTGGTTCAACACCTACCTACCTAACGAACCACTTACCTACCTAATTTTTTCCATAGAATTGAAATGATCAACACCTACGTACCTAGCTTTCTCCATAGAATTGAAATGATCCCGCTCTTGTGTCTTCGAAAAGACTTAACCCTGTTCTGATACCATAATAAAATCAATGAGAGAAACCAAACACTATACCATAACAAAATCAATGAGAGCAACCAAACACTAAGATAATCGTCCAAGATCAATCTAGAAAGAAAATGATTGTAGAAAGAAAGAAAAAAACACTAAGATAATCAACCAAGATCAATCTAGAAAGAAAATGATTACAAAAAGGAAAAAAAAATGATTATAGAAAGAAAATGATTAACCTTGAGGATGACAATTCATTGAAAAAAAATGATTATAGAAAGAAAATGATTAACCTTGAGGATGACGATTCATTGATTCTTAAAAACACATATTTATACGTATAATTTTTTCTAGAAAAAACTAGGATAACTCTTTTGAATATCTCTAGATAGGGATGATTTTAAGGATGGAATTTTTTTTTTAAATGTAAAAACCTTGGCGAATCTTAATAATCCTTCATATGCCAATTATAAATGTTTGGCAATATTTTTGTAAAAATATTCAAATTTATAAGGATTTTATATAGTTTTTATAAAATTTTGGGGATTTTTAAGGTAAAATAATTTTATCATATAGAATTTGGGAATTTGGGTGGATCATTTTTAAAATAGCGAATCTCAATTTTGGAAAAACGATGGAAAATTAGCTCGGGAGCAAAATTTAGCCCCTAAAATCATCCATGTCTCTAGAAGAACTATCTAGATCTAACTAATTAATGAAATTTAGCCCCTAAAATCATCCATGTCTCTAGAAGAACTATCTAGATCTAACTAATTAACATAGTCAACCTTAACAAACAACTAAGATCAACTAAGTTCTTCTAAAACTTATTTTTAAGATAACACTAAGTAGAGAGAGAAATTACACTATCTATCTGTTGTGAGTGGGAAATCCCTTTACGGACTAGCACTTAGGGCTTTATTATGCATGCAAAACAGACCTAAAGATTCCTACTTTCTACCGTCATCTCGGACCTAATCCCCATTATTCTTAAGAAAATACGTAGTTAAGAAGATCAAATGAGCATACCTTATTTCGGACGTTTGATATTGATCCTTCTTCATGCTTGATCTCTCTTTGACTGCAGCTCTCCTCCCAAGGCTGACCTACATTCACACAAGACAAACAAAGAACTCCACATGCATTTGATCTACAGATTAATGGGTTAGAGATTCAATCAATATGTATGCAATAAACCATGAAAACCTCATATGGTGGGATGGGAAAAGTACTTCTTTATTATTAACTTCAAAAAATCAACTTACAATGATGAAGATGGCCACTGCTCCACAAACCTGGTCCTGGGCTCCTCTTCAACTGTCCTCCAACTTCTTTGCTCTATATTTCTCTTTGCACAAGGATGGCTAAATGGTTGGGACAAAGGGAATGCGCAATCGGGTATAGTTTCTTTACTATGATTCTCCTCTTCCAAATGGGACCCCTAACCCTTATTTTATAAGCTAGAAGAAGCTAGGTATTTGGTCGAACCCTCAGCTATGCATGGCTAAAAGATTTAGTTAACTCACCCAAAGTTGTGTGTTCCGTCAACAACTTTCCTTTTTTCATGCTTTTGTAGGTACACGCAGGTTGTCTTGGGTCAGCTAGCGTGTACACACGTGCAGTAATGGAGCAGAGCATGTGGGCCTTTATAAAAGGAGTTTTTAAGAAGAGTTGTTCAATAGTGTTTTGGCAAAGAAGGAATATGAGATGGCTTGATGCCAGGTAAGCATGTTTGGAGAAAATTAGGGTTATAACAGATACCCCCTAATGTGTGAGGTCAGAAGAGCATCTGATGGCTGAAATATATTAACAATCTTCACCGATGTGCCGAACAAGTGAGCCCAGGGACCAGAAATCAGGAGGTGTCTTTTGCAAAATAATAATTGTCTCACCGGGGCGGGCATACCCATGCTTAGGATAAAATAAAACCATGGCTACCAATCAAATACATTGTATATCCATGTCATATAACTATATAAAGTGTATCCGTGAACAATACACAGCAGAGCTACATCTTGAAATCAAAAAGATATATGTGTAGAGTATCCATCTTCTTAGAAGCTGATAAGGCCTGATAGTTGGAGATGAGGTCATCAGAGCTCAAGAAATCAACTTCAAAATCTTCAAAACTCGGGTAAGAGTGCAATATGAGTGTACGACTTCATTACCCAGAGGTCTTCGACAGCTCGCCGGTCATGGACTAGATAATCTTGATGATCAGACTGAAGGCTTCATTGATTTCGAACAAAGACTTGATTGGACGTTCAGGATCGTCGGGTATAAGGGCAAGAGACAAACTGTAGAGGGGCCGACTCAGGCTTGGTAAAAGCTTCCCTTGGACAACAACACGACAAATGATGAGACTCGGGCATCATGGAATTAACATAAGTTTATGAGGCAGGAGGCAATGCAAACTCTCCATATGTTTGGAAGAATAACCAAACGAAGGAGGACACAACTCTATCTAGCAAGAAACAGCTTCCTAAGGTCGTATTAAATCCCAGAGTTTGACAAACAAACGGACAGATGTGCTTTATCCAAGGGCGACTCATTATGCTGCCAATAAAGAAAATACTTTTCCCTTCCTCTTTTTGGGGTATATTTGATTTTTTTTGTATTTTTCAATAATTTTGGAAAAAGAATAAAATAATGTCACGTTACAAAGGAGGAACGAGTGTTGCAAACATACATGTTCAAGGCACAGGGACAAGACTAATGTTCAGAGTAAGGACACTCGGGAAAAATCCTCTAGGGCCCAAAGGTGTCAAGATGCAGAGGCAAAGTTCTATAGGGATTGCGTATAAGGTATGCTTTAGATGGTTCAGTTCAGAGCAACATGGATTCGGCATTAGACCAAAGACGCAGGTATGCGAATGCGATTAATAAAACACACAATGGTAACATCCTTCTATGTAAATTTAACAAGCCCAGAGAAGGTAAGCTCGACGGTTTTTCATATTTAGAGAGTCTGAAAAATCAGAAAAGGAGACTCCACTGGGGTACCTTTTTCGAAAGTAGTCTAGTCGGTTCGAAAAAGGGGTAAACTAGCACCAACAAGACGTCTATTCAAAACCATTTTAACGAGTGCGATAAATACAAGATCACTCGGCCATTTTTTCATTTTTAAGGAGTCTGAAAGAAGCTTAACTATGGACTCCATCAGGAATGTTCTTCTGGATCATTTTGATGAGTGTGAAAGAATAAGGTCACTTGGTGATCTTTTCAATTTTAGGGAGTCTGAAAATAGCTTAACTATGGACTCAGTGGGGGTTCCTTTTTCGTACATTTAGTCCCTCGGGCCCAAAAAAGGGTTAAAATGATACATGAGAGTACTCTTCTAGAGAACTAAGGTTCCTTAGAGTATACCTTTGTTCGTACAGTTGACTGTCTGGACCAAAAAAGGGGTAAATTACCACCGGACAAATGTGACTTCAAATTCCAGTTTAACGAGCGTGAAAGGCCATAAGATCGCTCGGAAATATTTTCATGTTTAGAGGGTCTGAAAAGGGCTTAAAAGAAGACCTGTTATGTCTTTTGGGAGTCCCAAGGGTCAGGTCAAGAGTGAAAAGGAATCATGCAAATGAGGCTCAAACTCGTAATTAGGAAAACAACAAGGACTCTCGAGCCTACAGTGATTAGAGGCAACATGGACACCATAATGCAACCAGGATCTACCTAGGGTATCCATGTTTTAGTACACTCTACCACCAAATCATGGCACTTCTAAAGAAAAAATGATGGTTCTGTGTCACAATCTGATGGGATCGATCCTATGGCAAAAGGATAAAGACAACGAGATACAAAAGTCAGGATGGAAACCTAACCTACATGCTCAAGTTGAGCATCTGATATTTTTCCATGGAACGTCAAAAGTTACCCAAAAATCCAAAAACAATGTCCTGATACCCGATCATACCCTTCCAATGCAACTCCCAAATCACTCTAAATGGATTTTAGTTTAAAGAAAATTATAAGGGGGGCCAAAAAAGTGACAAAAAGAGGCCAAAAAGTCTATAAATAGAAGCTGACAGCTCATTATCACCATTGCTGATTTGGAAATTGACTCTAGATCAAAAAAAACCTTTTGGTAAAAGTGGTGATTCTGGGAGCTACAATGGAAGAAATGACCATCTGTCTGGACCAAGTAAGTATAAACTCTCTCCTATCGCAATTTAAATCCTTATTTATGCTTTGGGTTTCAAGTTTTGGGGGGGCGTCGACCTTCAAAAGGTCGGCCCTAGGTCCACGCAGGTTGTCTTATGACAGGCTACATGTACATTCGGGCAGAGTAAAACCTTCACGCGTGTACACGCGACTGTCATCATTACAGCCCACGTGGACCCCCTTATTGAATGAAAAAATTTAAAAGAAACAAGGGTTAACCCTCTTGAACTTGGTGTTTTGCAGGATGTATGTTCACTGGAGGGAAAGAGAGCATGAGGAGGTTAGTGAGTTGGTCGGGGAAGACCCCAATGTTGTGGTTGCCTTAATGCAATGTGGGTTTCTCAAGTTCTTCTTATGTCCTTTTATGCGGGCACAACCTATGCTACTGAATGCCTTGGTTGATTATTGGCATCCTGATGCAGAGGCCTTTATGTTAGAGTGGCAGTCACTGGTGCCTACGAGAGAGAACATATATTTTTTGACTAGCCTCTCTAGGAGAGGGGAACCAGTCAACTTCCAGACATTTCCTTCGGGGCCTCATAACATATCAAAATTGATAGGACTTTATTGTGAGGCTGGTACAGACTGATCGAGCTCACAGGTGCCCATAAGAAAGATCACTAACTTATCACTACAGGCGATTGTGTTGCTTATTGGGCAGATGACTGGTTCTGCGGCTCTACATCAGGTGTCCCATGCAAAGATGAACTCTGCAGTCCAGTGCTTAAATGCACAAATATTTGACTGGAGTACTACACTGCTAGATTGTATGAAGAGGCAACTGACAGATTGTCGGTTGCAGACGCAAAGGAACTTCGGGTTCGGGATGATTCTATGCTCTTTCTTCTTTGAAAGAGTTATGATCTTCAATCCTCGAATGGTGGTACGAGGACATCAGGCCTCTCCTCTTGTGGTTTGCAGATGGGTACTGTTATTGCCACGACAGGGTGGTGGAAGGACCAATGAGTCCTTTGATGATGATTTCTTCGCTTGGTTGTCACGACAAATCCCAGTCATAGAGGATTACCCTTATGTTGGGATTGATTTCTTGAGAGATCCTGAGATACCAGTACCTCCTGGTGAGGAGTGAGAAGAGATGGGTAAGTTTACATCATTGTTTTGTTGGTTTTTTTTTTTGTGAAACATTTGTAATTTTTATGTTGTTTTTTTTTATATATCATTTTTTTTATACCAGAGTATTTGACGGATATGTGTCTATTGTGTTCAGATGTGGGACCGATGCGACCTGTTGATTATGCAAGGAACAGGCATCGTCCTCGGCCAGGGGCTGCACCTGCCACCGCAGGGGGACCAGTAGTAGCAGGAGAGATTCTAGCTGGGGAGGTTGAGAGAGTGTTGAGACAAATCGAGCGAAACTTTACCTCACTCACCCACACATTCTCTATGGTAGAGATTGAGGATCTGCCACCATCTATGCAGCCTCATGTAGTGGGGGCACCACGGACATGGGTCCAATTGTTTCGGCGTTTGGAAAACACAGTTGATCAATACAACAGGGCCCATAGGCCCTGACCTTAGTTAGTCTAGACTTTTCACGTGCCGAGAGAACTACTTGTATATATTGTTTGAGGGCACAAGCCCCATGACTCATTACTGATCATACTTTTGAGGCGCTTGTGTCCACCTATGTACTCTGATGGTTATGATATTATATATCAATTTTTATGTATTTTTGTGTCTTATGGATCATATTCGCCTTTAAAAATGTATTTACATGTTTATGTGTATATCCTTTCATATGTGTGTGCGATGCCAATCTAAAATTTGATTAGCTAGAGTATCTATAATTTGGTTTAATCTTCTAGGAACATGAAAATATGTAATATAATCAAAGCTTCGTTCTAAGAGACGTACCCTAAGGAATCATCGATGTAAAGTCAGAACATAAACACGATAAACTCTATTTAACTGAGACACAACCAGCTGAGCATCTAAATAGACCCGGAGATGAGAGATACCAAATGGCAGGGCATCACGAAGCAACTCAATAACTGCACTGTACTCAGCGACATTATTTGTGGTGTCACCTAAGCATATACCTCTGGAAGATAATAACTGGCCTCGAGGTGTAAAAATTACCCAAGTTGTGGAGGCAAGCCTCCGGGTGTGTCAGCTAGCACCATCTAAATACCCAATCAATACCTCGAATTCACTTGACATCTGCCACAGTGACGAAAGACAACATCAAAAATGACACGTCCATAATACTAAAAGAAACTAGAAAGTAATAGTACAAATACTATACATATGTTACAAAAAGTTATCCATGGTGACCTACCTATGAGTGATACTTCTTGAGGTAGAGCCCATTTCTAGGCTCTGCCAAAGCATTTCCCTCAAAGTCAACCAGATGATAAGCTCCCTTTTTTAGAACCTCTTTTATGACGAAAGGTCTGAACCACATGGATTTGAATTTTCCTGCCCCCGGGGGGTCCTTATCTTGGTCATAGCCCAGGACAAGGTCGCCTTCATAGAAAATCTGAGGACGAACGGACCGATCATACTGACACATGACTTTATGTTTGTGAGCCTCGCTAGCCAAGGCCGCATCACGACGTTTCTCATTGAGCCGCTCAAGGTATAATAACCATTCTTCAAGTGGAGAAGTATCTGGCAATAATTGTACTGCCAACTTTAGGGACGGGATCTGACATTCGATAGGCAAGACTACTTCTAGCCCATAAACGAGTTGAAAAGGTGAGAAACCAGTTGCAGTCTTAACATACATTCAGTAAGCCCATAATGTCGAGTATAACATCAAATGCCAATTTGACTTGGCTGAGTTGATCGTTCGTTGTAGGATGGTCTTAAGAGATTTATTTACATCTTCCACCTGACCATTTTCTTGGGGGTAGTAGGGTGACGAATGTTCTTGCCGCAACCCAAGATTTGATGTTAACTCAGTCATCATCTAGTTCTGAAAGTGACTGCCATGGTCAGTGACAATCTCCCTCGGGATGCCGAACCTTGCTATTATCTAGTTGAATAAAAAGAGAGCTGCAATCTCTCCATCATATTTAAACATTGGCATAGCTTTGACCCACTTCGTGAAGTAGTCTATGGCTACAATGATATAACGGTTCCCCCTTGTTGAAGGAGGGTTTCATGTAGTGTAATCAATCCCCCACTTGGTGAAGGGACCAACTATGATGACAGGAAACATGGGAGCGGGATGTGCCCTCATCTTCCGAGAGAAAATCTGGCATGGGTGGCACTTCTTGACCGATTCGATACAATCTTTGATTAGTGTCGGCCAAAAGTAACCTGCTCGTAAAATATTTTGGGTTGTTGCCAACCCAGACAAATGACTGCCACAGGCTCCGGTATGGAAATCATTAAGCACGATAACTGCTTCTTCGTGAGTGAGACATCGCCGCAGGACGCAATATACACCTCTTCGATACAATGTACCATCGAGTATGAGATAATTCTTAGCCTGATGGCATATACGTTGATGCTCATCACGAGAAGCAGAGGTGGGGCACTTCAAAATCTGGAGATAGATAAGTATATATTCATACCAGGGATCCAAAGATGTTATCAAAAACATATCTCCTCTGATAGGCAACTCTTCGGGCAAAACATCACCTGACTCAACCGAAAGTTCCGAAATAAGTTCTGCGAAGACCAATGACTTTTTGGATTTTACTGAAACGAAATCTACATCAAATTCCTGGAGGAATACTATCCATCTACTGATCTTTCCGCCTATTACTCGTCGTGTCAACATGTACTGAAACGGATTCACGATAGAAATGATGGTGGTCTTGTGAAACAAAACATAATGACGAAACTGTTGAACAGTATGGACTGCTGCCAATGCAAGTTTTTCGATATGAGAATAATTGAGTTCCGGTCCTACGAGGACTCGACTCGGGTAATAGATCACATATTCTGAGAACAATTCATTTTCCTGAAATAAGACCATGCCGATGGTTGACTCTGTTGTAGCTAGGTATAATAAGAAATCTTTGTTATAGTTAGGTGGCCGAAGCAGAGGGGTAGTTGTGAGGGCATGTTTCAATGCTTCGAAAGAGCGTTGAGCGGCATCGTCCCAATAAAAAGGAATGTCTTTCTTCAGTAAACACATAAAGACCTTTGTGATCTCGGCATAGTTAGTGATGAAACGTCTTAAAAAATTCTCCTTTCCCTGTAGACTCTGAAGTTGAAGGATTGTGCGTGGGGGAGGCAACTGAATTATTTCCTCAAACTTGAGAGGATCGACCATGATCCCTATTGTTGACACTATGAAACCTAACAAACATCCTGATGTTACACAAAAGTTGCACTTGTTTGGATTCAAGCGAATCTAGAAGTAACAACAACGCTCAAAGATAAATCAGAGGTGTGTGGGATGATCTGTTCTCTTGTGAGATCGAGATGCTAAATCATCTAAATAGGCCTCGACTATATGCTTGAGATCATGGAAAGCAAAAGACATGGCCCGTTGAAAGGTCTCTCTAGCATTTTTGAGACCAAAGGGTATCTTACGATATGTGATTGTACCCCATGGACAAATGAATGTCATTTTGTGCTGGTCCTCGGGTTTGATTTGTATTTGATTATATCCCGAAAAATCGTCCATGAAAGATAAGGCCTCGCAACCTGCACATTCATCAATTATCTTGTCAATGAATGGTGTTGGAAAATTATCTTTTGGACAGGCCTTGTTCAAATCATGGAAGTTTGTACATACACGAATCATGCCTTGTTTTTTATTGACCGGCACAGGATTTGACACCCATTGGGTCAAATGGATAGGATAGATAAACTGGCTTTTAGTAGTTTCTCAAATTCAACCTTAATGGATGTTGTTTTCCCGGGATTAACTGGATGAAGCTTCTGTCGAATAGGCTTGGCATCTAGATAAGTTGTGATTTCATGTTCAACTATTTTTTGATCGATGCCTGGCATTTCCTCGTAAGACCAGGAAAAAACATCGTGGAATTCTTTAAATAGATCTGTGTAGATTTGAATCTCTCTGGGAGAGAAATCAGCTCCGACAAAAACATTCTCCATGGCGTCAGGGGTTCAGGATATATTGATCGGTATGTTTTCAGCGATGGTTTCCATATTACCCTCAGCATAGACCTCGTGTGTAGTTAAGGATTAATAGGACAAGACCTATCTCCAGTCATAGTCAAGGTGAATTCTCCAGCTTCAATTCTTCTTAACTTTGGGACGAAGTATGATCTGTGATGAAGATCATCCCAAGGTTTTTCCGGACTAGTCATTTCTTCAATTACTACTTCGTCAGAGGGAAATACTAAGTCTAACGAATCGGTGTAAGCGAGAGAACCTTGAGCCCAAATAGGCTCTAGAAGCGGATTTAAATCTTGTGCAGGTGTTCTAGGATAAATCCGTAAGTGCGGACACAAACCGATCTCCCCAGATCCACCTGGATCTGGAACAAACAGTGACAGAATACTACTCTTTCCCTAGTTCTAAAGTATTG
>JZKD02S1755047.1:47660-60861 GCA_000966675.3 Picea glauca
TTTTTTTTTTTAAACGTTTATATGTTAAATGTAGAAGAAAAATAATGTATTATTTTTTCTTTAAGGATATATTCTACGTACAAAATAAATTGAGAGTAAGTTAAGAAGAGAATAAGTAGACATAACCTGTATATTTTAATTAGGGTTTATGGTACGGTTTAGTGGTTAAGTGGTTTAAGGTTTAGGGGTACAGGGTGTAAGCGGTTAGGGGTTAATATTTTAGTGGATTAATGGTTAATAAGGCCAGATTAGGGCTCCATGGTTAATGGGTTAGGGGTTAATAGGTTAGGGTTTAAGGTAGGTTTAGGGGGTTTAGGTCCTATGATATTTAGAGGTTAATGAGGTTTTAGGGAGAATGGGTTATGGGTTTAGGGTTAGGGATTAGGGGGTTGGGCTGGATTAGGGGTTAATAGTTTATGGGATTAGTGGGTAAGGGGTTATTTGTTAAGGGTTTAGGTTTGAAGGGGTTAAGGTTTATGGGCTAAGGGGTTAGAGGTTAGGGGTTTACGGGCTTAGGGGGAATGGGGTTAAGGTGTTAAGGATTAGGGGGATATGTTATGAGGGGTTAGGGGATAGGTATTAAAGGGTTAGGGTTTAATGTTTTAGAAGTTAGGGGTGGGTTAAGGGATATGGATCAGAGGGATATATAAGCTCTCAACCCCTTATAAACAATGGTCTCCAAGTTTTGGGAATGGTGTCGTCGACTTAAAAGTCATGGTCATGAAGTGAAATCAAGGAAGAATATGACATAATCATGAACAAGAAATAAGAAAAGGTTTCTTTTGTTGGTTGTGACTATATATCTGACAAAGTGTCTCTCCTTTTAGATGTAAATACAAGTAACATTTTTCTTATATTTTTTCAACATATTCATAAACATCTTAATAAATTGAACAAGATTCATGATTTATTTGATTTTTATGTTTCTCGCTCTCACTTAAGCTGATTTATCCATACAGAATACCAAATTCTAATTAACCCTAACCCTTAGATGGCCAATAACATGTTAACCCCTAATCCCTTATCCCCTGATCCCTTATAAACCCCTAAACCACTAAGTACCCTTATACATGACCCCTAACTAACCCTTAAAACCTAACCCCTAACCCTTGCATCACTAATGTGTTAACCCATAATCCCTCAGCTATCAATCCCTTATAAATTAAATCTTGGTCTCCAAGTTGGGCTGAGGGAAGTTTCCATCCACTTAACACTTGTGGTCTCCAAGTGAAATAAATAAATAATATGACATAATGATGAAGGAGAAATAAAAATATGTTGTTTTTGTTGGTTGAGACTATATATCTCACAAAGTGTCTCTCTTTCTACATGTCAAGAAAAGTAACATTTTTCCTATATTTTTTCAACATATTCATAAACATCTTGATAAATTGCAGAAGCTTCATCATTGATTTGTTTTCTTTGTTTCTCTGTCTCATTGGCTAAGATGGATTCTCCATATAGAATACCACCTCTTAAGTGTCTGCTGGCACATAGTGGGAATACCTCGGGGTTAATCATTAATAAGCCAAAAAACATCTTAGAAACTTGCCCTTTCGACATCAGTGGAAAGCAAGTGAAGTCTCACCCGAGGCATCTAGAGGGTCTTAAGGAACCAATGTTCTACAATGATGAGGGGAAGTGAGGTATTAAACATAATCCTACCATGCATTATCCTTTCATATACTATGTGCACAATTTATTTTACTTAACCCTTAATTGTAATTCAATATACCATGTGCGTGAAATTACTCTACTTAGCATTCATTAACTCATTATTGACTTAAGTGCACAGAATCATAACAACACACAACAGTGACATATTCATAATACTAAACATTTATCATCACTGTGTAGTAACAGTAAACATAATAAACATAATGCACAACCACATCACGACACACAATTTAAACATGGTTCACCCAAAACTGGGCTATGTCCACAACAATTGGCTTCTTATTTTAGTCATTGAAAACTGCTTACAGTTGTGCACTGCGCTTACAATAAGATGTATTGTTGTGGGTGGGAAATACCTCCTACAGACTAGCACTGAGGGTTTTATCATGCATGCAGAAATGACCTAAAGATTCTTACTTTTTACCATCATCCCATACCTAAACCCCCATTACTCATATGTAAATACAAGGCTCAAGGGATTAAGTTGACGTACCTTATATTTTGTGTTTGATTTCGATCCCTTTTCACGCTTTGTCATTCTTTGACTGCAACTCTCCTCGCAATGATGACCTACATTCACTAAACACAAACAAAGAACTCCACATGCATTTGATCTATGAACTAACGGGTTAGAGATTTAATCAATCATACAATCAATATTCCAATAATGACAATCTCATATGGCAGGACGGGAAAATCAATAATTTAATTAACTTCACAATGATACCTTACAATGATAAAGTCGGCTACTGCTCCTCGATCCTGGTCCTGGGCTCTTCTTCCACTGTCTTCCAACTTCTTTTCTCTATACTTCTCTTTGCACAAGGATGGCTAAAGGTTGGGACAAAGGGAATTCTTAATCGGGTATAGTTTCTTTACTATGATTCTCCTCCTTTCAAATGGGACCCCTAATCCTTCTTTTATAGGATAGAAGAAGCTAGGTATTTGGTTGAATGACCGACCATGCATGGCCGAAAGGTTTAGTTAACTTAACCAAAGCTGTGTGTTTTGTCAGCAACTTTCCTTTTTTTCATGATTTTGTAGGTACATGTAGGCTGTCTTGGGTTAGCTAGCATGTACACACATGCAGTAATGGAGCAGGGCACGTGGGCCTTTATAAAAAGGGTTTTTAAGAAGAGTTTTTCAGTAGTGATTTGGAAAAGAAGGAATCTAAGATGGCCTGATACTAGGTAAGCACGTCTGGTGCAAATTAGGGTTATAACAGATGCCCCCTAATGTGTGAGGTCAGAAGAGCATCTGATAGCCGAAATACATTAACAATCTTCACCAATGTTCCTAACAAGTTAGCCTAGGGACCAAAAATTAGGAGGTGTCGTCTGCAAAATAATAATTGTCTCACCGAGGTGGGCATACCCATGCTCGGGATAAAATAAAATCATGGCTACCAATCAAATACACAATAGATCCATGTCATATAACTATATAAAGTGTAGCTGCGAGAAATACACAATGGAGCTACATCTCAAGGTAAAAAAGATATACATGTATAGTATCCATATTCTAGAAGCTGATAAGGCCTGATGGATGGAGATGAGGTCTTTAGAGCTCGAGCAACAACTTCAAAATCTTCAAAACTTGGGTAGGAGTGTAATATGAGTGTACAACTTCACTACCCAGAGGTCTTCGACGGCTCGTTGGTCATGAACTAGAGAATCTTGATGATTAGACTGAAGACTTCATTGATTTTGAACAAAGACTTGATTGGAATTTGAGGATGGCTAGGCATGAGGGAAAGAGACAAACTGCAGAGAGGTTGAATCAAGATTAGAAAAAATTCCCTTGGATAATAGCACGACAAAAGATAAGACTCGTGCAGCATGGCATTAACATAAATTTACGAGGCAGGAGGCAACACAAACTCTCCATATAGTTGGAAGAATAACCAAACGGAGGAGGACACAATTCAATGTAGCAGGAACAATTTCCTAAGGTCATATTAAATCCCAGGGTTTGACGAACAAACTAAAATATGTGCTTTATCCAAGGGAGACTCATTGTGCTTCCAATACAAAGAAAATACTTTTCCCTTCCTCTTTTTGGGGTATATTTGATTTTTTTTGTCTTTTTCAATAATTTTGGAAAAATAATGAAAGAATTCTACGTTACAAAGGAGGAATCGAGTGTCACAAACATACTATTTCCAAGCACATGGAACACATGGATGCTCAGGGAAAAGGGACATATGCAAGAAAAGGACACTCGGGAAAAATCCTCCAAGGGCCAAAGGTGTCAAGACGCAGAGGCAAAGTGCTACAGGGCTTCCATATAAGGCATGCTTTAGATGGTTAAGTTGAGAGAAACATGGAGCCGACATTAGGCCAAAGACGTGGGTATGCAAATGTGATTAATAAGACACACAATGGTAATGTCCTTCGATGTAAGTTTAACGAGCCCAGAGAAGGTAAGCTTGATGGTTTTTCATATTTAGAGAGTCTGAAAAAACGTAAAAGGAGACTCCGATGGGGTACCTTTTTTGAAAGTAGTCTAGTCGGTTCGAAAAAGGGGTAAATTAGCACCGAAAATACATCTATTCAAAACCATTTTAATTAGTGTGATAAAGACAAGATCACTCAACCATTTTTTAATATTTTAAGGAGTCTGAAAAAAGATTAACTATGGACTCCGCCAGGAATGTTCTTCTGGACCATTTTAATGAGTGTGAAAGAATAAGGTCACTCGACGATCTTTTCAATTTTAGGGAGTCTGAAAAGAGCTTAACTATGGACTCTGCGGGGGTTCCTTTTTTGTAAATTTAGTCCCTTAGGCCCGAAAAAGAGTTAAAATTATACCTGAGAGTACTCTTATAGAGAACCGAATTTCTTTAGAGTATACCTTTGTTCGTACAGTTGACCGTCCAGACTGAAAAAGGGGTAAACTACCCTCAGATAGACATGACTTCAAATTTTAGTTTAACGAGTGTGAAAGGCCACAAGATTCCTCGACAATCTTTTCATGTTTAGAGGGTATGAAAAGGGGTTAAAAGAAGACTCGTTGGGGGCTATGACTCATGTATGAAACTGGTTTAGGTAGAGCCCACTGCTAGGCTTTGACCAAGAGTCTCTTCGATAGTCAACTTGGAAAGTGTCCCAAGAGGGAAGAAAGCAAAAACCACGGTGTAATTCCTCCCACGGTATAGAAACCATAGTCATGGCTTCAAGGATAGCCTCATCTGAAGGCAATTCAAAATCCGAGAAATCATGCAAACAAGGGTTGACAGTTTCAAAGGGTGAACTAAATTGACCATGTTCCATTTGACGATGGAGGTTCTGGCCAGGACTGGCACAGTCTATCAGTGAATAATCACAAGTATGAGAGCTTGAGGATCTACAAACAACAAGATCAGATTTAGAAGGAGACTCAAAATCACTCGTACCAAGAGGGGGAAGCAAGGGATCCCAAGGCCCCATTGGATAAACCAATGAATCAATTGCTGAGACCAAGTCTTGGGAAGGAAAATAAGATTGCACAGGTTCCCTCTTAGAATAAATTGAACATTGAGGATAAGATTCCACATAATTAACCCGTGGCAGGGTCGAGTCTACATGAACACTAGGAACATGTAAAGGGGGAGTTTGAAATAACACCAAATTAGGATGGTGATTATCAGGTGCCAGCTGGTCAATAGTGACAATGCTTCCATTGTGAGGGAAATGCATCACCCGGAAGAACGTAGACACCACAACATTCATAACATATACATAATCATGCCCGAGAAGCATATTGAAATCTAATGGGCCTTGCACCACTGTAACATCAACAAGGATAGTCTTCCCACCTAACGAGATAGGTAACTAAGGAAGAACCCCCAAATATTCACTAGGACGTCTATCAAAAGCCAATAGTTCATGCGAAGAAGACACAAGCTCGGGAGATCCCAAGACTTTCCAAACCGAGGAGGATAAAATACTTGCATAGGATCCTTCATCCACGATACATTGATAAATGTTTGTTGAATTAACTTCAACCCTTATTTGAAAGGGTGCATAGGAAGGAAGATGAAGCTCAACAAGGTCATTCCAATCAAAGGAAACCATCCTAGGGCTTGGAGGGGGTGTGCTCAGAGCGAGTGGAATGTCCCCCTGTTCTGAAAATATTGAACTGGAAATGCTAAAAACATAGTTGGTAGACACGCCACTCCCCAAAAGAAGAGTGGGATCATTCGATGACTGTATCAGCATGACCACTTTTTCAACCAATGGATGAATAGGTTGCGAGACTACATGGTCTAAAGGCACCTCACCCCCAAAAGAGGAGTGGGATCAACCAATGGCTACATCGGCATGACCAATTTGGCAACCCATGGCTAAATAGGTTGCAAGACTACATGGTCTAAAGGCACCTCACCCCCCAAAAGAGGAGTGGGATCAGCTGATGACTGCATCGGCATGACCAATTTCTCAACCAATGGTTGAATAGGCTGAGAAACTACAAGGTCTAAAGGCACCTCACCCCTCAAAAGAGGATTGGGATCAACTGATGACTGCATCAGTGTGACCACTTTCTCAACCAATGGTTGAATAGGCTGAGAGACTACAAGGTCTAAAGACACCTCACCACTCAAAAGAGGAGTGGGATCAGCTGATGACTGCATCGGGATGACCACTTTATCAACCAATGGTTGAATTGTCTGAAAGACTACAAGGTCTAAAGGCACCTCACCCCTCAAAAGAGGAGTGGGATCAGCCAATGACTGCATCGATGTGACCACTTTCTCAACCAATGGTTGAATAGGCTAAGAGACTACAAGGTCTAAAGGCACCTCACACTTCAAAAGAGGAGTGGGATCAACTAATGACTGCATCAACATGACCACTTTCTCAACCAATGAATGAATAAACTATGAGGAAACCTCAGAAGACTCAAAATTAGAAGAGTTTGCAGACAGGGACCATAATCTTTGTACCTATGGAATGCCAGGGAAAAAATGAGTAAGGTGATCTCCCTTGCAAATCTTACAAGGGAACTTAGGCTGACATCCTATCCATATAGGTTTCTCAACAAAATCAATGCCCCCAACATTACTGGCAGTAGCTAGTTTCACATCTCCAACATGACTTGTAGAGGTTGGTGATGGGTCAATAACATGACTCGCAGAGGCTACAAACCTATTGCCAGTATGACTAGCAGGGACTAGACATTTTCCCCTAGCATGACTTGCAGAGGGTGGGTGATTTCCCCCATCATAACTTGTAGAGGTTAGGTGTTGGTCTTCAACTTGACTTGTAGAGGTTGTCGACCTATCTCCAACATGACTTGTAGAGGTTGGTGATTTCTTCTTCCTATTCTTCCTCTTTCTATTTCGTTTAGACTTCCAGTTACTAGTAACTATACTTTCACCAGAGGTGGGAGAAGGAGGAGGAGAAGACTTTGCTGATGACGAAACATCAACAAGGTGCCCATGAATTAAGGTGCTTAAATGAGAAGCGTCAAGAGAATTCAGGACATTTGGAATGGTACCCAACCAAACCGGTAGTCCCACATTCAACCCAGGAATGTACAAAGTGGCCATCAAAGGGACACCAACATTTCCGAAGAAAGGAAAAGCACAAGAATCCCCTTGCAAAGGGGTTCCTTGGTTGGTATCGTCAAGAAATTAAGCCATGAATATATTATGCAGAGGTTCTACCCTTGTGTGATCGTTCAAATCTGTAAAAGTCTCACACACTAACTCTGAAGAACCAGTGTTATCAAAACAATGCCTATAAAGAGGTGGCTCCACGTTTCTAAGAGGAAGACTAAAAAATTCCTCTATACCGACAGAGTGAGCGGTCTACCACCCTAGGTTAGAGACCAAAATCCATGACTCACTAACTCACTATGGAAAACTAGGGAGCATAGAGAACACACTAAAAGTTACTAAAGGCAAATCAAGCAAACAACTAACTAGTTGGAAGAACAGTTACACCAACTAACACTAGAGAAACTTACCGGTGCAAGTGCAACTTGAATACGAAAGAACCCTCTGAGTATACTCTACAAAGCATGGCCCGATGTCTTCCCTAGGTACTGCGGTATACCCCCACGGTCACCTGTGTAAGTCCCTAAAATAAAGGCAACTAGGTTGCCAACTCGTGAACAATCACTAGGTGGGTACAGTCGACAGTCGGGTGGACCGCAATGAGCAGGGTATCAAACCCAAAACCTATCAAGGGTATTGAAAGTAAGTGTTTTGGAAGATTAATGAGGACCTCAAATGGATTTGAGGCCCATGAAGCTCCATGGAAAATGCGATCAACGAAATCCCAAGACAAGTTCTCTATATGCATTCCCCACTACACTTTGTCCAACTTTGGAGGGGTTATCTCCGCTACCTTTCTGCATGCGACCTCGTGTTTAGCCCCTGTGTTAGACGGGGGTCCCAGATAAATTCCATGATACTGGAATTTTAACACTCCCTAGTACAGACTCTTATGTATGTTTTTTAGCCTTAAAGAGTTTCCTCTCCAACCTAAATCAAGGCTCTAGCCTAATCCAGTTGATGGACCCTACAAACATAAATTCTAGTAAATTTTAATTAGTGTTCCTTTTACTGGCTTGATTTAGTCAAAAAGGGCACGGTAGTGCAATTGATGTTGTTAAGACTCTTGCAGAAAAAAGAAATGATAAAAACACTAGAAAAGAACGATTATCTTATTTTCTTTTTGAAATGCTTTTAAAATTAGAAGAAAACACAACGCTATGATAATTTCTTTTTCTTTTTCAAACAACAATGCAAAGAAAATGGCAGGAAAGAAAGAGATCTAACAAACTAAGTTTTTTATTATTTTCTTCCAATCACAACATAAATAACAAAATATTCTAAAAGAAACTGATGAATGCATGATTCATGGCCCCCCCCGACCATGAGGGGCAATTTTTTTTCAAAATGAAACTCATTTTTCTTAAAATTTTAAGCTAAAAATAATTTTAAAAAGCTAAGAAATAGAAGAAATCTTTTAATGAAAAAGAAAGCTATGTTGTAATCAGACCTAAGTTGTTGACTTATATGAAAAATATCAAGATTAAATCAAGGAAATCCCTAAGAGGTATAACTCTTGATAAGGAAGAGGATGACTACCTCTCCTTAAACAAAAATTTTCTCAACAGGCACACTGTTGACAATTCAACAACTAGCGTGTACACATGAGATGTGTAAGGTCAGAGTGCGTGTACACACATGCAGGCCATGTGTACCTTTGCAACTCCTCAAAAAAATGAAAATACAAGCAATCAAGCACTGGTAGAGACTACTGGTATTGAGAACCAGAATCTCTTGAAGACTCAAAAACTTACTTTGATAGAAAAAGAAAACAATTCAAGGAAATGTTCATAGAAAAAAACCAATCTGAGGTGAAACCTAAGCTATATACTACAAACAATAAAGACTAGAAAGAGTTCTAGAAAACCCCTGAGAAGGATTATTTCTAACAGGGGAGAGGATGACTGCCTCTCTAATACAAATTTTCTGAACCGAGCCACGCTATTGTTACTTCATCAGCTAGCGTGTCCACGTGGGCTGTGTGAAGGTTGTGTGTGTGTACACGCGTGCAAGCCTTATATAGGCTGTGTGTACCTCTGTGGGTATTGAAAAATAAAAAAAATGCATTCAAGCAAAGAAACAAAGATAACTGGTATGGAAGACCAGAACCTTTGTTAGCTCAGACTTTTGCAGAAACTTTAAAAACAACGAATGAAACCCGTTTTTAAAAATACCCAAGAAAAAACATTCCCAGAAACCCTTGATATCCCCAGTATGGTCGCCAATTCTGTTGTGGGTGGGAAATCCCTCCTACGGAATAACACTAAGGGTTTTATCATGCATGTATAACTTACCTAAAGATTCTTACTTTTTACCATCATCCCATGCCTAAACCCCCATTACTCATATGTAAATACAAGACTCAAGGGATTAAGTTGACGTACCTTATTTTTTGTGTTTGATGTTGATCCATTTTCATGCTTGGTCATTGTTTGAATGCAACTCTCCTCCCAATGATGACTTGCATTCACTAAAGACAAACAAAGAACTCCACATGCATTTGATCTATGACCTAATGGGTTAGAGAGTTAATCAATCATACAATCAATATTCCAATAATGACAATCTCATATGGCGGGACGGGATTATTTTTTTATTATTAACTTCACAATGATACCTTACAATGATAAAGTCGGCTACTGCTCCTCGATCCTAGTCCTGGGCTCTTCTTCCACTGTCTTCCAACTGCTTTTCTCTATACTTCTCTTTGCACAAGGATGGCTAAAGGTTGGGACAAAGGGAATTCTTAATCAGGCATAGTTTCTTTATTATGATTCTCTTCCTTTCAAATGGGACCCTTAACCCTTCTTTTATAGGTTAGAAGAAGCTAGGTATTTGGTCGAATGACCGGCCATGCATGGCCAAAAGGTTTAGTTAACTTACCCAAATCTGTGTGTTCTATCAACAAATTTCCTTTTTTCATGCTTTTGTAGGTACACGCAGGTTGTCTTGGGTCAAATAGCGTGTACACGCATGCAGTAATGGATCAGGTCACATGGGCCTTTATAAAAAGGGTTTTTAAGAAGAGTTGTTTAGTAGTGTTTTGGCAAAGAAGAAATCTGAGATGGCTTGTATGCCAGGTAAGTATGTCTAGTGCAAATTAGGGTTACAACATGTATCAGATAACATTACCCAAATATGCCTCAGTTGTTTTTCTACAGTGTGAGCCTAACTCTCGGAACCCTCAGTCATAACTCAAAACACTCTCTCTCCAAAACGGATTACCAAAACTCAACTCAACTTACTTCACCCATTTCACTTCAAAAAGAACCCCTTCTACCCAAAACACTATTACAATTTATAGATTTACAATAGGGATAATCCCATTACAAAATCATTACAAAGTGGAAACAATTTCCCCAAAATCATAACTACTTTCTTCCTTCTATGCATAGATTCCTGAACATGCTCCAACTACTTTGTGTGCATGCTTCTCCTTAACCAAAATGTCACACAATCAATTCCTATGTGATTCTGAAGATTTCTCCAAAATATCCTTCTCCAATAGGCCCCCAAAACTAACATGTGGCTCATCCCAATCCACTTCAGGTTTGCTTCCAGGTTTCCAAAAACGCTTTTAGTGTATCGCTGACCACTGCAATATTTTCCATAACTTGTGCTTATTGTTGTAAAATATCCTCGTTCATTTCTATATTTAAATGAGTAATCAATTTGTGAGTGGTTTCCTGCACTATTTTCTTGATCGTTCCTTGAGTGGCTTCCAACTTCATTGTAACCTTGTAGGATTCTTCTTACAATACCTCAATATTTTGCATGCGAGCCTGATTTTCCGCCCTTAGTTTATTTTATTTTTAATATAACTTCCTATTTTTGGCCATTGTTGTTACAACCTCTTCATTCACTCTCGAATTTTTATTTTAACCCACTTGCATGAGCATTTATTTGTTTCCTTCTAGTGCTTCAGTAACTCTGTATCTTCGATGAATTATCCATTAGATTCTCCAACCTATCAAAATATTCTTGTTGATATGCATTTATGGCTACATGATGCCACTACTTCACCATCATGGTAGCTCTTTATTGCATGTCCTGTCATGGATACTCTTAAATTATTTTCCCACTTTCTTCATATTCTTTTGTCACATTCTCATATTCCTTCTTACACATGCATCATTCTTGTTTACTTTGTCGTTGCGACACTTGTTGTATTAACTATGTGAAAAATTCTTCTATGCTTCCTCCCAACCTTCTGTCTCTTACGTCTCTCACTTTTTTTACTTTTTCTTTCTTTGTCTACCTATACTATAATAGACTATGGTACACATTTTTCATAGTTTGAACTTGTTGATGATTACAATTGCATGAGACATCCTCCAGGACACAGATTGAGTGAGTCGTCTTGTGAGGAAGCCCATGATTTGGGTGTGCCCATGAGATGGCTGTGTTGTTCCTTTCTAAGACAGAGATGGAACTTTGTGTTCCCATGTGTGGGGTGAGGAAGCCAATGAATTGGGTGTTCCCATGAGATGGGTTTGTAGTTCCTCTCTAAGATGAATATGGAATGTTGTGTGCCCCTGTGGGGTGAGGAATCCCATGAGTTGGGTGTGTGGTTCCTCTCTGAGATGTATACGGAATGTTGTGTGCCCTTGTGGGGTGAGGAAGTCCTTGAGTTGGGTGTGTGGTTCCTCTCTGACACAGAGATGGAATGTTGGGTTCCCCTGTGGGGTGAGGAATCCCATGATTTGGGTGTGTCATTCTCTTTGAGATAGAGATGAAATGATGTACTGGTCTCCTCTATGCAGAGATTTGAGATGATGTGATACTCTAGATGATTCTCCTATGAGACATAGTGAGAAAGTGATATGCTGAGTTGGAGGTGCCTGTGGTTGAGAATAGGTGAATGTGATCCTAGTGGTTGAGTACTAGTGAGTGTGATTCTCCTATGAGACAGAGTGAGAAAGTGATATTCTGATTTGGAATTTCCTATGGTTGAGCAAAGGTGAGCGTGATCCCAGTGGTTGAGCGCTAGTGAGTGTGATTCTCCTGTGAGACACAGTGAGATAGAGATGTGGACATCCCTATGGCTGAGAACAGATGGATGCTCCCCTAGTGGTTGAGAACTAGTGGGTGTATGAGATCCCTGGATATATTTTCTAAGAGTCAGACTTACCTGTAACCCTACTTGTGATGTAAATGGTACAGGTCAACCCCACCATAAAGTAAAAGATAATTAATATGGTAATTATTAATTATATTCTGAGTTATTGAGGTCGACCCTATTTTTACAATAGACACATAATTTGATGTGATAAGGCTTATAAAAATAAAGGTGAATCCCCAATGAGGAAACACACTTAACATTGTGTCATCTCATGATTTTTAGAAGTTGTGGTCTAAAATTGTGAGAATTACAACACCCTCTTGTGTGCTATGTTTGGTGATGGTGTGAGAGGTCTTTCTCTTGAAGAATATAGCAAAGGATTGGATGGGATTTATTCCCTTGTTGAGAAGGGTTTCCTATGATACTTCTTGTGCTCTTGTGCATGGTTATTCTTCTTGTGATATTGGTTTGCTACAGTATTTATGCTTCAAGTAAAAGCTAAACAAAAAATTTAAAAGTAAATGCATGAGCTATAGCTCATTGAAAATTCAACATTGTTTCAGAGTAGGTATTGAAGAATACCACTTGCTCAAGGTTGAAGGTGTTATCACTCCAAGAAACCCTCTGTGGTTGCAGACCAGAGGTGCTTGGTAACTTAAGAAATGAATATTTTTGTATTTTATAAAGGTGGATCAATGGGACAACTCAATATGGCTTATGGCATTCAAACGTGAAAATGATAAACAAATAGACAGTGCTCTCAAAGATTGATTAATCAGCAGATAGCTTTAAAGTGGGTGAAGAAGACATTATAACTAAACCAGTACAATGTAGGGTCTAAGAAATAATCAAAAGAATTATTATCAGGCTATGAGCTAAACAATGGGATGACAGCCATTCAAAGCTTGACAACACAGATAATA
>JZKD02S1755047.1:68204-81403 GCA_000966675.3 Picea glauca
AACTGATTTCCTAGGCTTTATAGCCTTTACAAACAGTTTTCAGATCCTCAAAACATGGATCAAATCAACTAAAAATAGTAAGTAAAAATATGTTGCAAAAGAAGTGGGATACTTCTTCAAAAGGAGGTCAATCCCTGATTTTCCTTTGTTGACTGTTGGTGCAGTGTAGAGAATCCTTCCAAGGATAAAAGATCCTTCTCCCATGGAGACCAAGTCGAGCTGGCTGATGTGGCAAGGTGTCCTTCTTTTCTGCCTTTGTTAAAGACATCAAAAACCTTTGAAAAACCTCCTTTCTCCACCATTTGTCAAAACCAACTGTTGTGCTGGACTTGAAAAATTTCATCTCATTATGCTTCAAAAATTTCTGATCTGGGCGAAATTTTGAAAAATTCTGGCTAAAACAGGCTTTCGGTGGTTGACTGGAACAGTTCCTGGGTAATTTAACCACCGAAAGTCAGAATTTTCAGAAAAAACTGCCTTTGGGAAAAATCAATTTTCTCAGCCATAAAATATCCGTTTTGCACGTTCCAATAGTCGATAGACATCTACAGATCGTAAGATTTCCAATGGTACAATCAGATTTTGATTTGGATCTAGGGAAGCTAATCAAAATTTCCCTACAACGTTAGGAATATTTCCTTCAAAAATGCTGGTGCGTTTTTGGTAGTTAACAGAAGGAATATTGTGGTCACCTAAAGACTGCTAAACCCTTGTTTCTATTGTAAATAAAATAGATCAGAACCCACAACAAATAAAGAAAGGAAAGCATGGGAGGAGACCTTGAAGCTAGCATAAAGAAATGAGGGTCAGACCTCTCCTTTAGTGGTAAAGGTTGAGGCTAGACCTCCCTCAATTTTTTGTGGAAATAATGAGGCTGGTCGCATGCCTCTAAGGCTGTCATAGCCCAGAAGGAAGATTCTTGTGGTAGAAGGAAAGGACTAGAACCTAAGGTAAGGTTCTGAGGATGGCTGCTTGTCTACTAGCTTATCCTAAGCCCTGTTTAGGGTCTTCTAAAGTATGCTCACAGACCTGTTTGAGGTTTCCATGACCATGAAGTAAGTTGCATATTGTGAGGGTGAAACTGAGGCTTATTGAGGGTAAGTTCTAAGGATTGAGGCAAATTTTATAACATTTTTTTGGTAAATCTGTAACACCATAGTTAAGAGGAAATTATGGGTATTATTGGGGGTTGTTACAACCAACCTAGAAACAATATAAAGGGTTTCCATTATGGCTGTAACATCCAATACAAAAACATAAATTTGGGGCAGTTTAGAGGGCTATTTGAGTGCCATTACAGATATGTGTTAGACAAGGAAAGGAGGGATTCCATCACCGCAAAGTTAAAACTCCTAAAACAATAGACTTAAAACCAAAACAACAAGCTTGTTACAGTACTTCTGAGGAAGAAAAAAGGGATGAGTCTGAGGAATCAAGGAGCAATGTGATCTAGGGTTATATATATATATATATATATATATATATATATATGTATGTATGTATGTATGTATGTATGTATGTATGTATGTATGTATTATAACATTCAGTTATAATAATGTGAAAAATAATATAAAGAGTGAAGAATATGTGATTGAGGACATATATGTGCAAGTAGAATATGAAGTGCGTAGAGGATCAAATAGATAAGGGTTTGAAACAAATTAGATGCATACGTGATATGTAAAGGGATACATTGAGTAAGCAATAAAATTGTGTTGCATCCATTGGCTAGATAATGATGAGAAGATCTCCTGAAATTGTGATCTGTAAATGAGAGACCATCATTGTGAACCCAGACACCTTGATATCCAGGATCTATGAACATTCATGAAAAATGCATTTCTCAAGAAGAATCTATGTTGGTGCACACTCTCAGGCATGCAATTGTATATATATATATTGTTTGCATCATTTTCATGAGGATACTTGCAAGAGGAAGGAAGCCTTGCTGCAATCGTGGATCCAGAGGAATCTCAGTACATATAAAGGAACAACACACTAGAAGTGAAGATTCCAAGTTTGATTATCTTAATTATCGTTCCTCTAACCTACATTTCTAATGTTTCTACATTACAAGTAGGTGTTGTAGATGTGACAACAATTCTTAAATTGTTTTGATTATAGATATGTACTCATGATTCTCCTCTAGGAGATATTCTTGTATTGCTTCCTTTAGTTTGTTTCCTTGTTCTAGGTAGGTTAACAATGAAGGAAGATGTTTTCCTTTAGATTTTAGAGGGTGTCACTTGACTCATAGGGAGTAAAAACTATTTGTGAAGAAGGACAAGACAACACCTTCTCCCCTTCAGCAGTTCAAAGGGAGACAATTATTGATCCAATTGATCCTCTAGTTGATATTCCCAGAGACATTGCAGTAGTCCATGAAAGGTATGTTTAGGATCAAAAAACTCTGCAAGAGGCAGAGGGACTTGCAAATCCTCAAGGCACATTCTGAGAGAGAAAGAGAGACCAAAAAGACATTCAAGCTAATTTTAATCCATGAGCCACATCATTGATTTGGAGCCTTCTTGTCATGGAGAAGATACAACTAATGGAAGTGTCAAGAAATATAAAGAGAGATTTGTAGCCAAAATATTACCACAAACAAAGGGAGTTGTCTATGATGAGACATTTGATCCAGTATCCTGATACACTTCCATACGTACTAATAATCCATGAGTTGGGAACTACATCATATGGATGTAAAGAAAACCTTTCTCAATGATGAGATTGAGGAAGAAGTTTACATCAAGAAACAAGAAGGATTCGTGATATACGACAATAAATATCATCTGTACAAGTTGAAGAAGGCCTCGTATGGACTAAAGTAGAATCCTCGTTATTGGTACAAGAAGATGGATGGATTCTTGATGAGTTTGGGTTTCAACAAGAGTGATGTTGATCCAAACCTATATTATGACATTATTGGTGAAGAAAGCCTAATTTTGGTGACTTATTCAGGAAACCTTGTTGTTGGATACAAGCGATATTTGAATAATTATTTCGAGATGAAGGATCTTAGTATGATGCACTACTTCTTGGGACAAGAATTATGACAGAAGATTGATGAGATTTTATTGAGTCAAGTAAAATATGCAATGGGGACATTAAATAAGTTCAGTATGACATAATGCAAATCCATGCCTACACCGATGGTGATGGATTTGAATAAAATGAATGACGATGATTCAGACGAGATTGATCCACAACTTATTGGATCATTGATATAGTTGTTTAACACCAGACCCAATATATGCTATGCAGTGAATATACTTAGTCAATTTATGAGTTAGGCAAGATAGACTCACTAGATAGCAACAAAACATGTATTGAGATATCTATGAGGCACAATTGGATATGTTTTGAGATATGATTCAAGTGTAGACTTGAGTTTGAAGAGTACATAGCATTGAGTATGGAATTCTGTGAAGCAGTGTTGCTTTGCGAGCTTCTAACAGATTTATTTGATCATGAGATGGATCCTATTATTATTCATTTTGATAACTAGATCTATGTGAAGCTCTCTGAGAACCCTATGTTTTATGATAGATCGAAACACATTGAGATAAAATATCATTATATCAGATACATGATGCAGAGGAAAGAAGTACACATGCAATACCTTCCTACACATGAGAAGATTGCAGATATCTTCACCAAATTGCTTGCCAAGATGAAGTTTGAGTACTTCTGTGAGAGACTTGGCCTGTTGAAGGATATCTCCCTAGCTGAAAGTGAGTGTTGATGATTATTTCCAAAAAAAAGTTTGAGTACTTCCATGAGAGACTTAGCCTAGTGAAGAATAACTCCCTAGCTGAGAAAGAGTGTTGATGACTACAACCAAGATGAAGTTTGAGTACTTCCGTGTGATACTTGGCCTGATGGAGAATGCATCCCTAGCTGAGAGGGAGTGTTGATGACTATAGTTGTGTGAGAAATCCTCTAGGACATAGAATGAGTGATTCGACCTATGAGGAATCCCATGAGTTGGGTGTGGCCATGAGATGGGCGTTGTGTTTCTCTCTCATGTGGATATGGAATGTTGTGTGCCCCTGTGTGGGGTGATGAAGCCCATGAGTTGGGTGTGCCCATGAGATGGGTGTGTGGTTCCTATCTGATATGGAGATGGAATGTTGTGTGACCTTGTGGGGTGAGGAAGCCCATGAGATGGGTGTATGGTTCTTCTCTGAGATAGATATGGAATGTTGTGTGCCCCTGTGGGGTGAGGAAGACCATGAGTTGGGTGTGTGGTTCCTCTCTGAGACGAAGATGGCATGTTGTTTTCCCCTGTGGGGTGAGAAATCCCATGAGTTGGGTTTGTCGTTCTCTCTAAGATGGATATGAAATTATGTATTGGTCTCCTCCGTGCAGAGAATTGAGATGATGTGATACTCCAGATGATTCTCTTGTGATACGCAGTGAGAAATCAATCTACTGAGTCGGACGTTCCTATGGTTGAGCACAGGTGAATGTGATCCTAGTGGTTGAGAACTAGTGAGTGTGATTCTCCTATGAGACACAGTGAAAAAGCGATCTTCTGAGTTGGACGTGTCTATGGCTGATCACAAGTGAACGTGATCCTAGCGGTTGAGCACTAGTGAGTGTGATTCTCCTATGAGACATAGTGAGATAGATATGTGTACATCCCTGTGTTTGAGCATAGATGGATGTGCCCCTAGTGGTTGAGCACTAGTGGGTGTATGAGATACCTTGCTATATTTTCCAAGAGTCAGACTTACCTGTAACCCTACTTGTGATGTTAAGGGTATAGGTCGGCCCTACCATAAAGTAAAAGATAATTAATGTAAAAGATAATCAATATGGTAATTAATAATTATATTTTGAGTTATTGAGGTCGGCCCTATTTTTCTAATAGACACATCATTTGATGTGATAAGTCTTATATAAATAAAGGTGAATCCCCATTAAGGAAACAAACTTAACATTGTGTCATCTCATGATTTCAGAAGTTGTGTTATGAAATTATGAGAATTACAACACCCTCTTGTGTGCTTGGTTTGGTGATGGTGTGGGAGGTCTTTCTCTTGAAGAATATAGAAAAGGATTGGATGGATTTTCGTCCCTTGTTGAGAAGGGTTTCCTAGGATAATTATTGTGTTATTGTGCATGGTTATTCTTCTTGTGATCTTGGTTTTTTGTAGTATTTATGCTTCAATTAAAAGCTAAAAAAAATTTGAAAAGTAAATGCATGAGCCCTAGCTCATTGAAAATTCAACAGAACTAGTGTGTGGAATCATCACTGTCCTTGTACAATTTCATCCTAATTCCGTTAACCATACCTTCTAGAAATTATCCATCCAACTTCTCCATATGAACGAAACCTACCTCTATAACGAACCTTATCTCGTATGGTCCTAACCAATGCATCTAGAGTTTCCCTGGATGCTGCAAAAACTTATTGTCACAAAGAAACACTAAATATCCTTGAAATTTCTTCTTCTTGGTATGTTTGTCATTCCAATACTTATCACACACATTTTTTGCCGATCGATGGAAGCATGTGAAAAAACCATATTCTTCTAATTCCATAAGTTCTGATAGTCTCTTTTCCACTATGCCAGAATATGTAATCTCCAACATCACAACAATGCACAGAATTGGTATAATAAACTCCACCGACATAAAAAATTATTGTCCATACGTCAACCTGAATTTTGTATGTCCTATCATATTCTTTGCTATAGTCCTATATTCCCATAAAATTGCTGGAATCTTCAATTCCCATTCATCCCAACCTACGTTGCATACCTTTTTCATTACATGTTCCATAATCTTATTGAATGCTTCTAGTATTCCATTTTCCCGGGGATGGTATGGTGTACTCTTCTGATGATGGATTTTAAATTCATATGTTAATGTTGCAATAGTCCTATTCAGAAAGTGTGTTCCCTGGTCACTCATCATTCCTCTTGGGCATCCAAACCTTGTGACTACATTTTTGAATAAAAATTGTGCAGTTGTCTTTGCACTACAATCTCTAACTGGCTTGGCCTCCACGCATTTGGTTAAGTAGTCTGTCACAATAATAATATACCTAAGTATTGACCTCTTAGCTGGTGGATTAATCATCCCAACAAATTCCACTTCCCATTTTTCAAATGCTTTTAATTTCGCTTGTGGAACCAAGGGAATTTCATCTCTCCTAGAAGGTTTCCCAAGTCTCTGACATACGTCACAACTCTGGAAAAATTATTTAGTGTCTTTATGCAGGGTAGGCCACCATAATCCTACACGTAAAATATTTTGGGTTGTTTCTTTTCCTGCATAGTTCCCTCCTATAACCCTTTCATGAGCTTATGCCAATACCATATTTCATTAATGTTCCAATACACAACGTTGCAAAATTCAATCTACACCTAACTTTTATAGATTTCTTTCTATCAAGTGGTAATTTGTTTTCTTCACTAAAATTTGCTTCTTCTCTGCCACTATGAAGTATTTTGGGGCTAATCATGTGCTAAAAAACTAAACTATTTATGAAAAATAGTCATCCACCATCTGAATTGAAAATAAGTGCCCCACCAGACTTCAAATCTTATTGAAGGCTTCTACTGTTCCTTTTTCCCGGGGATGGTATGGTGTACTCTTATGATGATGGATTTTAAATTCCTCTATTAATGTTGTAATAGTCCTATTCATAAAACAAAATCCTTGATCACTCATCAATGCTCTTGGTGTTAATGTTTCATCGAAACCTCCACAAGAGATATAGCTAAATAAAATACAAACAAAGATTATCAAGAAGGAAAAAGAGATTCAATATGTAAGAATGATAAAATTTATTCACATTACTCCAATGAACCGATCAATGATCAAATGATTGATACACTGAATGAGTGGAATACACTATATAGGAAGGAATATTCTATAATAATAAAAGAAATCTAGAATTTATATTTCCTTAGGAATGCATGCATGCATAATAGTGATGGCCTAAATAGAAATTCTAAAATAGAACTAGTCAGTCAACTCCCACTGAAGTAGTGTGTTGAAAGTATAAATTTCTCCAACAACCCCCCCTAAGCATCACTCTGGAGTAAAAAATGAGTCTCATCTACTAGGCCATATTAGGTACTCATGTACAATGAAACTAATGAAACAATGAATAAAAATGAGGAAAGGGGGGAAACCACTTGGGAACAAAACCCCCCCTCAAAATAAAATGCATCAAAAGGAGAAAAGGAAGCTCTTAGGAAACTATGTTCTTCACTCCAAGATGATCCTGCAAAGTATGAAACTTCAGCTCACTGAAAGTCTTTGTCAATGTGTAGAAATATTTCTGGATGTGATGAAGTCCTTTGGAAACCTGTCTAGGCATGTACCTCTTGATCCTATGTACCCATATACACCTAAAAATATTTCTTTCTAGTGGAAGTGTAACCAAATTCCAAGTATGATTCTATAAGTGTGATTCATACTCCTCTTGCATGGATTCTTTCCATAATGTATTTCCCACAACCTCACTATAGAGATGAAGATCATAATATTGAACCATATAGAAATGCATGGGCATCGTAGGTTCATAAGATTAAAGTACATGAGAGGTATCTCATGCTAATATTGAGTCCTCCTTGAATCTAATGGATTCCCTGCAAGGACGCTTTCTTCCTGAAGTGTGAATCGTTCCCTCTTGGGAATCTGCTGAAGCTTCAATGGTAGTTTCTTATCTGGTTGTACTACCTACTTATTTCCATGTACAAAATATGAGTGTATGGAATCATATTATATATCTGGAACTGATGGAAGCATTAGAGTATCTACATGTTGCAGTGGAGGTGCATGCAAAGTACTCTCCTTATGTGTAAGTAGAGAAGAGGAGTCATCGTAAAAAAATTAGTGAATTGATACAACCTTGACTTGTGATCCACCTCACCAATTGCAATAATGTAATTGTCATGCATGTCAAGTACATAAAGCAAATCTAATGTAAATTCAACCTATTTACCTTTTTGAGTTATCTGACAAATTGAGAGAAGATTCATAGAAAGATTTAGAACATGTAAAACATTCTCAAAACTACCATTATGGATTTCCACTCTCCCCTCTCCTGCTACTACTACTGGAGTATCATCCCCCATGAGAATAGGGGGTATTGAGCATGAACGCAAAGAAGTGAAAACTTCCTCTTTCGCTTCCATATGATGTGATACTCAAGAATAAATAATCCATGAATCAGATGAGGAATTAATTGCAACAAGAGCATGACGATTGCCATTCTTAGGAGCATGATATTATTCCTTATGCTTCTTGAGTCCTTCTAGAATGAATTTTCCAAGGTTGTTTTGTTGAAGTACCCATGCCATGAGATATATTTTCTTCTTCATGCATGTGGATTCTTCATGATTTGGTTTATTGCAGTAAGTGCACTACTTTCCCTACTTCTTCTTCTTGGAATCTAAAGAGTCTTTGGAACTCGAAGAATCCTTGAAGGGTTTGGAATATCCCTTGTTCTCATTATGTTTCTCCTTTTTTCCTATTTGGATGATCCTTTTCCATCATTCATGGTTAGTGCATGTGCTTTGGGATCATTGATTAGGACCATCTGAATGAGTTTTGTCTGCTCATGTATGAGAGAATCAATGATTTGATCTGTGGTAGGCATCTTCAAATTTGTTCCCATGAGATATCTTCCAGAAGGGAAAGTGAAAACATAAACAACATATTATGGTCCTAGATTAGATAAGATTGTTAGAATAAGTTGGTATATTTTTGTATACTTATCAATACCACAAGATTCCAATCTCAATATCAAAGATTTAAACTTGGTAAAGAAATCCTGCAAATTATCAAAAATTTTAGGATTCAAGGTATTCAAATCTACCTCAAGCATATGACCTCTCATCTTATACTACTTTCCAAACAAATTTTCCAAGGTGGTCCAGATGGTGTTTGGAGTCTTTCATGTTGAAACATGAAACCATAGATTAGTTGAAATCAATTCAAGAATATTTCTTATGGCCTCATCCTTTCGGTTTGCCCATATGGTCTTCACAATTGTTGATGTAGGTTATGTTTCTGTCCCCATCTTCAAATTGTACAGTCCTTACCTTCTAAGTTGGAATTCAGCCTTGGGATTCCAATCAAAATATTTATATGGGGTGATAATTACCACCAATTTTGACAGTATAATATGTGTTGTATCCATCTCTCCCACTGTTTTTGAAAACCCCTAAAATTTACTCTCAATATCCAAGTGAAAACATTGAGAAATCATTGTAGAAAGGGCACATCGAATGGAAAATTCATATGAGTTTCAGGAGGTGATATTATGGCTTCCTTTTTGAGAAAACGATGAGGAATGTTTCCAAATGGTTGAAAACCCACTTTCAGAATGGGTCGATTTACTTTTATTACAGGTCATTTCCTTAGAAAGTTAAAATTTTGTGAGAAATCACTACAAAAAGGGGCACTTTAAGATGTGGTCCCTCCTTTCCTTAAGAGACAGAGAGAGTAGGAACCTAGTGGTCACCCTTTTCTAGTGTATAGGGAGCGACCCTAGTATATAATTGGATTTTTAGAGGATGCCATACCTTGCCTTCACACATAGAGTGACAAGTACATAGTTGTCACAATTTGGCAGTGTACCAGTGTGTGAAACATCTAGAATTGAAAACATCATTAGTCCAAGATGCAACTATCACACCTTCTAATAGGGAGAATTTGAAACAACTGAAACTTGTCTCACGTTTCGACTAAGAAAGGCAGTGACAATGTCTATTACACATATTTTCCTCATCAAAATTATGATTTTCCTTATTCTCTATCTTTTTTGGCTTGCTCCAATAAATGTAGCTCTAATACCATGTCAATGTTTAATAGAAAACTAAACAGGAGATCTAGATAAAGAAAATACAAACAAATCTTAACAATAAAAGGCGAGAGATTCAATATGTAAGAATGAGAAAATATATTCACACTACTCCAATGAGTCGATCAATGATCGAATTATTGATGCAATCAATGAGTGGAATACACTCATATATAGGAAGGAATATTCCATAATTAAGAAAATAAATCATGCAGTTAGATTTCCTTAGGAATGGATACATGCATAATAGTGATGGTCTAAATAGAAAGTCTAAAATAGAACTAGTTAGTTAACTCCCACTAAACTAGTGTGTCAAAAATATAAATTTATCCATAACTTGGGAATCTAAACCTTGTGACTGTATTTTTGAAAAAAAATCATGCAGTTGTCTCTACACTACAATCTATAACTGGTTTGGCCACGGACCATCTGGTTAAGTAGTCCATCGCAGTAATAATATATCTAGGTCCTGACCTCTTAGCTGGTGGATTCATCATCCCAACAAATTCCATTTCTCATTTGTCAAATGATTTTAATGTCACTTGTGGAACCAAGGGAATTTCATCTCTCCCAGAAGGTTTCCCAAGTCTCTGACATAAGTCGCAACTATGGAAAATTTCCTTAGCATCTTTATGTAGGGTAGGCCACCATAATCTTGCAGGAAAATATTTTTGGTTGTTTAATTTCCTACATAGTGCCTTCCTGCAACCCCTTCATGTGATTTTGAAACTACCATATTTTATTGATGTTCCAATATGCAATGTCATAGAATTCCATCTGCGCCTAACTTGTATATATTTCCTTCTATCAACTGGTACTATGATGCCTTCAGTACAAGTTTCTTCCTCTGTGCCACTGTGATATTTGGTGGGGCTACTCCTGTGCTAAAGAACTGACCTATTTATGAAAAATAGTCATCCACCATATGAATTGAAAATAAGTTTGCATTTGGACAAATACCATCCAGGTTCCCTACATATTCTCCTTATAGTATGCACGATAAATGATTTGGTCCAGAGTTAAATGTTATTGATTTCAAAATCACCTCAAAGTCGTATTCTTGTAACAATAGTATCCACCTACATATTCACCCCCCCAACACTATCTTTTTTAGTAGGTATCGCAACGCAGAGTGGTTTGTATACATCTTGAAGTGATATCCAAGTATGTAATGTCTGAACTTCTGTAAGGCGTATACCATCACCAAACATTCTCTTTCTGTCGTAGTATAGTTATTCTCTATACATTATAACTTCATGTTGGAGAATGCAATCAGATAATCTATCTCTCCTTCACTTGGTTGTGCCAACATTGCTCCTAATGATATCAATGATGCATCAAAATGTACACGAAATTAGTTTCTCTAGTTAGGAGAAACTAAAATCGGTGCAGTAACCATATTTGTTTTTCGTTTATTTAGACTCTTATGACATTCATCATCCCACTAATAATTCACTTTACTCTTCAGTAACTTTTCCATAAGTATTTTGATCTATGCATATCCTTTGATGAACTTCTGATAATATTCTGTAGGACCTAATGTGGACTTCAACTGTCGCATGGAAGTTGGTGGTGGAAAATCAACAATCACGACTATCTTTATAGGGTCCATTATCAATCCCTGTTTACACACTACATGGCCCAACAAAATTCCAAAAGGCACACAAAAAATGAATTTCTTCAGATTCAATGAGATCTAGTATTGCCTAGACTTATCCAACATTAAGAAAATTAGTTCAACATGATCCTTCAATAGAATCAATACTTTCCATTCATCTAGATACATTTCTAAAAACTTATGAATAAACTCTTTGAATGCGACAACAACTACTCTAGAAAATATCGCTAGTGCATTCTTTCTTGCCAATTATCCAGAGCATCTTCTGAGTCTGACACACATGAGTTAATAATCCTCCAAATGAGTATGCCTTCAGTTGTAGGATTCACATAATCATCCATTCACACAATCATATTGTACATATTATGAATATATTTTTTCTTCGCTGGTTCTACATACCTTTGTCCTTTTGTGGGGTCTAATGGTGCAATGACCTTCAAGTATTCTACCTAAAATACCATGTATTTCTTATTTAGGGCAAAGATCATCTGATTATCAAATTCCCAAGCAAGTCCTAACATTGCTATATATGGTGTACTTCCATCTACTATGTCTATTAATTTGAAGTTTGCTACACTATGCACTATATCAATATTGACATTTACTCATGTTAACCTTCTGACTGGGATGATATTATGTTGGTTCACTAGTATCGATTGGATTGGTGACAAAATTAGATTTGGTTGGACCATCATATCCCAAGTTTGCCTCGATATAACATTTACATAAGAGTCTAGATCTAGAATTATATTGTCCATTTCATAAGCCCCTATTTGTGCACTGAGTTAGACCTCCCTACTTATTCACTTCTAACTGTGAACCTGGCTGAATATTTTGGGTACTATAGGTCACTCATTTTCTTGGGAACAATGGTCAATCATTCTACGTAGACTACTCAACACATATTCATCCTTCATTAAATCTAAGCAACTTCTTTAAGATATCTTCAAAGTACTTATCTTATCGATTTGCTTCTATGTATGGTCATAGACTAGAGGCATATCAAATATTGGTGGTCTATCATACAATGTTGATGCAGTCAAAATCGATGATATCCAGTCTGATCCCATCAACTCTTTTCTTTCTTTCTGGAAAGTCTCTTTCTCTTTCCTTGGATCAAATAATGGTAATGGATCTATTACTTTCCTTACCCACTAGTGAATTATATTCCCTTGATATGTTGTGTCCGCTTTGATTCTCGTTCCTCCACATGTAACTGTTGCTATATTAGGTTTTTCATCATGCACTTCAATCACTATCATCTATATGTTCTATTTTTGTTTATGGCTCCCTCTTTCCTACCATTCTTCTTTCAGTTGAGGACAATATTCCATCATATGGTACAATGCTCTGCAGTATGTGCATGTCATGCAAGGATTTGGGGAATTTTCACTAAATTTCTTGTTCAATTTCAATTATAACAAATTATTGGTCCTATTCCTCCTCTACGAAATCCTCCTCATCCTCTACCTCTACTGAATCCTCCTCATACATCCTGACTAAATCCTCTCAGAGTATTATACTCTAGAAATACTCATTTTGTTGATGCATTTTCTTCATGGATTCTATAACCATGCGTAGGGTTCTCTCTCATTAATTTGAATGCGGGAACATACTTCTCATAATTTCCTACAGATTTGCAAAAATTACAAAACAGGTTCCTAGGCATACTCTGGTACTTCTACAATAATGGGCAAGAAATTATATGATGTCCCCATGTCTTGCATATTTCACAATACCCCACTCCTCCTG
>JZKD02S1755047.1:98193-111548 GCA_000966675.3 Picea glauca
AGAATAGGATCAACACAAAGTTCAGAAATGTGGAAGATATACAGGGGGCTTACAACTAGGAAGATGATATTAGAGGGATGTATGTCAATATGGATAATGAAGGTACAAACTCAAATGGACATGGATAAGGAAAGAAATAAAGCATGAACTTGGCAGAGAATATTAAAATTTTTCAAAAGGATGTCCAAAGTTATAAAGATGATAATCAGAGGCTTATGAAATCCAAGGAGTAGCAGGAGGGATTCAACATAAATTTAATGTAAAGCTTGGACAGAATAGAAAATAATATGAATAAGGATAATGACTCAAGAAAATAAGGAAGTCACAGGTCTCATGATGAGAAGAGAAAAACAATAAGTGTTGGCAGACATCATCATCACTCCCCAAGGAATTCCACTAGGTGATCACATAGTAGTTCAAGTCCATCCCCTGTCAGGAAACATAAGAGGAGGTCTAGGGTGGATGAGATACAAGGATAAATGAACAAAATCAAGCATCCTACATTTTATGGTGAGCACAAGAAGGATGAGGATGCAGAGACATGGCTGCTAGGCATGAGGAAGTATTTTCAATTGCACAATTACTCTTCACACGCAGAAGGAAGAATTTCCATATATCAACTCAAGGGAAAGGAATCCATGTGCTGGGACCAATTTTTCTAGGTGCAACACATTGATGAGAAAAATATTACTTGGAGGGATTTCAAGAGGTATTTTCAAAAGAAAAAATTGACTAAGAGATATTATGACAAGAAAATGAAGGAGTTCTCTGAACTAAAGCTTGGGAGTATGACCATAGATGAATATGAAAGAAGGGTTTTAGGACTGCTAAAGTATGTTCCTTTCATAAAGGAATATTCAATTAATATTCATAGGTATTTGAGTGGGATTCCATCATTTATCAGTGACAAGATACAATATGATGATCCCAAAAAATTGGAGGAGACCATAAGGTGAGATGAATTCCTTTATGATCAACATAAAGGAAGGAAAACTTTTGAAAAATATTTGGAAGACAAGAAGAAAAACAAGATGGAATAGAGGAAGAAGGGGACTAAGCCACCATTCTTCACAAATAATCCTCAGGGGAAACCATCTTCTAGAGAACCCAGAACGACCGAGATAGTGGGGCAAAGACCAAGGAAACCACCTATTCAATGTTGGGGTTGTGGGGGAGACCATATGTATAGATATTGTCATCACATAGGTGAAAAAGTGAGGAATGTTCACAATGTACAACAATCTGATACAATGGAGGACATGGGAAGAAATGTACATAGGATATATGAAACCCTGGACAACAAGAAATATGAGTTTCAGTCACATATGATTGAAGTGGAGGGTAAGATCAACAACCAAACCATTGATATTTTAATTGATTCGAGAGCTAGTCATAGTTATATATATCCTAAGATGGTGGAAAGATTTAATTTGCCAAGAAGAAAGTTTGGAAAATCTTGGTTGGTGTTGCTGGCTATTGGATCTAAAAGAAAAAATAATGAGATGGTTAAGGCATGTGAAATGGACATGAATGGACTGAGCACAACAATAGAATTGAACATCATACCTTTAGGTTCCTGTGACTGTCTAATTAGTATGGATTGGTTGTACCAACACCATGTCATCCTAGACTATTATAATAAGGCATTTACTTTCTTGGATGAGGAAGGGAACCTAAGGACAGTACAGGGAATTCCCATGATAATAACCATCAGATAAATTTCAGCATTGTAGTTAAATCAAAGTTACAGAAAAGGGTGTTAAATATTCGCAGCACATATGGAAGACACACCTAAAGATAAGGTGTCAAATATTTAAATTATGTAGTCCTAAAAGATTTTGAAAATGTATTTAAAGAAAGATTAGGATTACCCTCTAAAAGAGACATTGATTTCTCCATCAATTTGATGCATGGTGTAACATACCCATTACGGAATCCAAGAAATTTTGGCCCTTTTCATCTTTTCTCTGATGAACAAAAATCCCTGAGTCCCTACGGGACCTGATACAGACCCTGCCATCCCTTATACACACTCATATGATCGGCGGTTATGGCCACAGGCCTTATCGGAGGGTACTTATCGACTTTCATGATACAAGAAATCATGATACAGGTATTCCCTTGTTCATTTCGGGGTTTCATCCATCGAAATTTCACGGCTAGTGAACACGAGGAAAACTGACCTTTGGGAATCCCGGGCATCGAAAATATGAAACACCAAAACCATGTGTGCTAATCCATTTTGGGACTTCGCCTATCGGGATTTCAGGATATGCGAAGACAAGAGGTCTCGCAATTAGGTTTTTCGGGAGCCGAAACTCCGAAATACTAACTCTAAACATGCTTCCCTATTTTGGGGTTTCCGCCATTGGGATTTTGGGATATGCAACGACAAGAGGTCTTGAACTTAGGTTTCTTGGGAGCTGAAACTCCAAAATACTAACTCTAAACATGCTTCCCTATTTCAGGGTTTCTTCCATCGGGATTTCGGGATATGCGACGATAGGAGGTCTTGCACTTAGGTTTCCCAGGAGTCGAAACTCCGAAATACTAACTTTAAACATGCTTCCCTCTTTTGAGGTTTCCGCCATCGAGATTTTGGGACTTGCGAGCACAAGGGAATACACACTTAGGTATTTCGGGCCCCAAAGTGCCGAAATATCCTATCTCATCCACACTTTAAACTATTTCAAGGTTTTGGTTGTCAGGATTTCACAACTCACGATGACCAGGGTTATTGCCCTTTGATTCCCCAGGTGCTGAAATGCTAAAACACTTACTGATTGCCACGTGCCCTTATGAATGAATGGTTCAGGTACTCTCACAGACCTTTGGATATACGGTCCGATTTCTTCACTACTCACGAAGATAAAAGAAAGAGGTTGAGGCATTTAACGCCCTCATTTCTTCCTCCAATCTAACAGTCACGATTGACCTCAGATATTCCAATAGGATCTTGTCTGTCAATTGATACTTATCCACACTTTAAACTATTTCAGGGTTTCAGTTTTCAGGATTTCGTGACTCGCGATGACCAGGGTTCTTTCCCTTTGATTCCCCGAGTGCCGAAACATCGAAACACTTACCGACCGCCATGTGCCCTTATGAATGAACGGTTCAGGTACTCTCACGGACCTTTGGAGATCTGCGGTCCCGATTTCCTTTCTACTTACAAAGATAAAAGGAAAGGGGTTGAGGCATTAATGCCCTCGTTTCTTCCTCCAATCTAATGGTCACGACTGACCTCAGATCTTTCGACAGGATCTCATGTGTCAATCGATACTTATCCACACTTTAGACTATTTCAGGGTTTCAATTGTCGGGATTTCGAGACTCGTGATGACCAGGGTTCTTTCCCTTTGATTCCTCGGGTGCCAAAACACTTACCGACCACCACGTGCCCTTATGAATGAATGGTTCAGGTACTCTCACGGACCTTTGGAGATCTGCGGTCCCAATTCCTTCGCTACTTACAAAGATAAAAGGAAAGGGTTTGAGGTATTAATACCCTCATTTCTTCCTCCAATCTAATGGTCGCGACTGACCTCAGATATTCTGACAAGATCTTGTCCACCAATCGATACTTAACCACACGCTGCCATTTTAGGATTTCATAAATTGGGGTTTTGGGACTCACGAGTACAAGAAAACACGCACCTAGATACTCCGGGTGTCGAAACTTCGACAACTCTTAATCTACCCCCACGCTAATAATTCAGGATTTCGCAAGTCAGGGTTTCGAAACTTGCGAGCACAAGGGGGACTCGCCCTTGGGTACTCCAGGTACTGAAATGCTAAAATGTTGGGATCTATGAGGACCATTCTCCCTCGTGCAAGAGTTTAAGGCTTAAACTATAACATCCTCCTTTGGGTCCTCTGGTAATTTACACCAGGTTTTGAAGACCAGACTAGAAGGTCTTCTCGAAGGTTAGGAAGTGGTCTCGAAAGGGTGACTTCATGAGGAAATCTATCCAAGGCATCAGGTAGGACAACACAGGAACAAATCTCTCGAGAGAAGACTTGAATATATGTATTAGTTCATCATATATATACACATATAAACATAAGCCATACGTGGTCTTTCCAATAAAAACATTCAGCCATCATTTCTGATCAAAACACCATGCAGATAGTTTTATACTGAAACCACTCATAATTGCACAGACTATGAACATACATGTTGGCATATAAATTTCAATATACAAGATATAACACTTATCAGAAAAACACCAGAGGTGATGCAACTACTGAGATGGGTGCTCGTTTCCACCCAACTGTAGGATCAACGATTCCTAATGGATTTACCACTAGCCACCCCCGAGTTGAGACCACGATGCTGCGAGACTGAGTCTCTATTTTCCAATGACTGAGAACAAAGGTTACTCTCCTTCTTCTCTACTATCACTCACTCTGTAGTTTTCCAGAGTTCTTTTCCTTCTCTTCTTCCCCTCGCATCTGCCCCCTGATCATACACTCTTCCTACCTTTTCTCTTTTCGGTGAGGTTTCGTGTGGCACGATATTCCTCGTGGTGGTCAGGTCTGAGGACTCTATGGATGGGCAGTTCACCCCCATCCCTCATTACTCATGAGGATCCATTTACCTACCAACCTAGCGAGTGATTTAATTTGGGGCCAGCGAACCACTCTTGGTTCTATGGGCCAGTGAAGTCCAAATACGATATTTGTTTCAGTGGAAGTTAATGCCACCATTATAGGTGCCTTCCACCACCTTTCTTCAGCCATCGTGGTCTCTTTTTCAGCGCATCCCCCTCTCATCAATCCTGCAATATATATATTCATAATATTATTTACATTCATCGACCTTTTTCACAAGGTCCATTCACATCATACATTCACATTTATGAGTTTGCCACAATACTTGGCTAGTATAGTTATTTTTACAGACTGGGGGAAACAGGGTGTTACAATTCCCTCCCCCTTAAAGGAACATCATCCTCGATGTTCTATCTATAAACTTGACGTGCATGTAGAGATGTAAAAAAAATCGGATATGCCTGTTTCATGTCATCCTCCATTTCCCATGTAGCCTCATCTGGGCCAAAATGTTTCCACTGCACCTTGACCTATGCAATGGTTTGGTTCTGGAGTGGGGTTTCCTTTCTATCCAATATGCATTGAGGTCCTGGTAGAAATTCTCCCTCCAGTTCCACCTAGATCACTGACCAATCAATTATATGGTTAGCATCATGTACATATTTCTTCAATAATGAGACATGGAAAACATTATGTGCCTTTACTGTGGGAGGAAGTGCTAGCCTATAGGCTATAGGTCCCACTCTATCTAGAACCTCAAAGGGTACACAATACCGAGGTTCTAACTTGGCACAAGCTCCCATTTTCAGGGAACTTTTCCTGGGCCTAACTCTAAGATATACATGATCTCCCGCTTTGAACTCTCTTGGAGTTCTCTTTTGGTCGGCATAACTTTTCTGTCGGTTCTGAGCGACCTTCAGGTTTTGTTTTATCTGAGTAACTTGTCGTTCCATTTCTTTCAACATTTCGGGTCCAAAATAAATCTCGTTTACAAGATTACTCCAGCTAACTAGAGTGTTACACGCTTACCATAGAGGACTTCAAAGGGACTCATCTTTAAGGATGTTTGGTAGCCGTTGTTATAGGAAAATTCTACTAGTGGCAGGTAGTCTTCCCACTTCTTAGGTTGATGCATTACATGAATTCTTAGCATTTCTTCAAGTATTTGTTTCACTCTTTCTGTCTATCCATCGGTTTTAGGGTGATAGGCGGTGCTAAACAACAATTTGGTCTCTAAACCCGCCATCAGTGATTTCCAAAAGTTGGAAGTGAAATTCATGTCTCTGTCAGACACGATCTCTTTTGGCATGCCATGCAGTATGGATATCTCCTTCAAGAATACCTGGGCAATATCTATTTCCTTGCAAGTCAATTTGACGGGGATGAAATGAGCAGACTTACTCAATTTATCCACTACTACCATGATGGCGTCATTCTGTCTGGTCGAGGTTGGAAATCCAGTAATGAAATCCATGGGGATGGTTTCCCATTTCCATTTGGGGATTGGTAGAGGTTGTAATAATCCCATCGGGTGTCGGTGTTGTTCTTTTACTTGCTGGCATTCTATGCATTTGGCTAGGTACTCGGCTATGTCTTTCTTCAATCCAGGCCAATAGAATTGTTTCCTGGTGGTCGTGATCATCTTCTGGTATCCTGGATGACCAATATAGAGTCTTTTATGTAGTTCATCCAGTATGAACCTCTTCAAGTCGTCACAATATGGAATGTACAATCTACTTTGGTAAGTGAGCAGACCTTCTTCTGTCATCTGGTAGTCTCCACACTTTATCCCCGTGGGTTCTTGCTACAGGTATGAGGTCACAGTATTGACAAAGGGATATGTTTCTTGTGCATTTCTGATCCTTTCCTTGACATCTGTTTCACAGGTGCTCACTGCTGCCAGGTGAATTGTTTTCATACTTCTGCTAAGGGAATTGACCACCCTATTTTCCTTTCCTTTAATGTGTTTGATTTCAAAATAAAACTCGCTAAGGAGGGCCATCCACCTAGCTTGTCTAGCATTGAGCTTTGGTTGATCAAACAAATATTGCAATCCATAGTGATCTGTCATAAGTACAAATTTTCTTCCCAGGAGCTAATGCCTCCACATTTTCAAGGCATGCACTATGGAAACCAACTCTAGATCATGGGTCACATAGTTGGCTTCGTGCTCATTCAATTTTCGGGATTCATAGCAGATCACACTTCCTCCCTGCATAAGGACTCCTCCGAGCCCTTCCTTACAGGCATCTGTGCACACGAGGAAGTCAACTTCAGGATCAATGATCTTCAACACGGGCGCATGGGTCAGTAGATGTTTCAGGGTTTGAAATCTTTCTTCACATTTTTGTGTCCATGTGAATTTTGTCCCCTTCTTCTAGATCGCAGTGATTGGACAACCAATCTTGGAGAATCCTTTTATAAATATCCTATAGTATCCTACTAATCCCATAAAGGATCTGATATTCAAAAAATCCTTTGGGGTAGGCCATTTCATGATAGACCTAATTTTGTCAGGGTCTACTGCTACTCCTTCTTCGAATAGAACATGGCCTGAGTAATATATTTTCTTCTAGAAGAATTCACATTTTCTGAATTTGGCATAGAGATGATGTTCTCTTAGCACTTGTAGCACAAGTTTAAGATGCTCTTCATGCTCTTTTCTGTTCTTGGAGTAAATTAATATATCATCAATAAAAACAAGACAAATTTGTCGAGGAATTTGATGAGTACATTGTTCATCAAGCACATAAAAGTGGCAAGGGAATTGGTCAACCCAAATGGCACTACCAAAAACTCAAAGTGACCATACCTCATTCAAAAGGTAGTTTTATGGATGTCTTCACCCTTAATTCGGACTTGATGGTATCCCGACCTCAAGTCAATATTTGAGAAAATAGATGCACCCCCCAATTGATCGAACAGGTCATCCATCCTGGGTAAGGGGTACTTGTTCTTTATAGTTACCTTATTGAGTTGCCTATAATATATACATAGTCTAAGGGTACCGTCCTTATTTTTCACAAAAAAGACTGGTGCTCCCCATGGAGACATGTTGGGTCAAATATAACCCTTATCCATCATTTCTTTTAATTGAAACTTAAGTTCAATTAGTTCAGGTGTGCTCATCTGGTAGGGTGTCCTAGACATCGACACCGCTCCTGGTGCAAGTTCTATCGAGAAGTCTATGTCCCTTCTCGGAGGTAGACCCGATACCTCTTTTGGAAATACATCTTTGTATTCTCTTAGGGTAGTGTGATCATCAGGGCTTGGTTTGTTACCTTCGATTGTTTTCAACACCTATATTTCATATAGGGGACATCCCTTTCGACAATACTTTCTTATTTGCATAGCTGATATTTGTCTTACTAAGACAGGTTTTCGAATCCCTTGAAGGGTTATCTTTTTCCCTTCTTTACTTACACATTCTAAGGTTTTATGGTAACAGTCCAATCTGGCTTTATGGGTGGCTATCCAGTCCATACCAATCAACAGATCATATGATTCTAGGGGTAATAAGTTAAGGGTTGTTTGGGTGGGGAATTTACCCAACATCAATTGGCAGGCTAGTATAACCTCTGCTACCCTTCTTTTGGTGCCAGTGGCTAACTGTACCAACCATGGATTGGTATGTTTTTGTGGCTGTAGTTTACACTTATCAATAGATTTAGGGGTTATATAACTCAAATTTAAACCATGGTCAATCAAAACATACACTATATGGTTGGAAATCATACCTTCTATTTCCACCACTGAAGCTTGGTGGTCGGCTTTGTTATTATCCAAGGCCACATAGATTTGTGGCACACTCTTGGCCACATCATTGACAGTGGTAGCTTCCTAGATGTTATAAATCCTCTGACTATTCTGTTGTCGGTGTGGACAGTCTCTCAATAGATGTTCTTCCCCGCAACCCCAACATTTCAAAGGTTCTCTCTTTGGGTTATCAGTCTTCACTGATATGGGTCCAGAAGTTTTATTTCCGCTCAAGGAGGGAAAATTCTATTGGTGTACACTCCGAGCTAGGAAGCTCATTCTTGGATTCTTATTATAGTTCTTAAATCTTGGGAATTCAATCCCCTTTTTCTGAAATATTGAACTATTCTTTTGTTTCCATCCTTCGCGAGGTTCTACTCAATGCCCAAACTGTTCATGACAATAGGTTTCCTTTCGAATAGTGCCTTCTAGAGTTTTTGGCTCATCAAATTCAATTCTATTCTGATAGTCCTTAGGTAGTCCATTGATGAAGTGTTGTACCTTTTCCTTTTTTTCCTTGATATAGGGTGCATACCTAAACAAATCAAAGAATTTGTTGACATATTCTTCTATAGTGAGTTGTCCCAGTTTGAGTTCATAGAATTCTTTAGTCTTCTCGTCGAAATATTTTTCCGACAAATACTTCTTCTGAAAGTATTTCTCAAACTATTCCCAATACATGTCCTCTTCATGAACCCATTTCATATTCTTAAGGTCTTCCCACCAAATGGAAGCCTTTTCGTTCAAGTTGAAGGTGGCAACTCGAGCCTTCAAATTTTCTGAAAAGTCATGGACTCTGAAATATTTCTTTAGTCCAAGTAGTTAGGCCTCTGCTTCCTCTCCCTTCTTTATTTCACCATTGAAGGAGGGTGTTTTGTCTTTTTGAATTCTTCGAATTTACAACCTTTGGAAGGCTTTTGCTTCTTCTATTTCCTTCAGGAATAGAAACTGGTTCTGTTGCTAGAAGAACCCTTTGAATCGCCCGCTTCCTTCTCAGAGGAATCGTCCGACACTTGTCCCTTATCTCTGGGGTGGACCTCTTTTGAGGTGCTCCTCTAAGTGTGGACACTGATATGACCATGTTTGTGTACCTCGGGTTTATGTTGCATTTGTCTTTATAGATCGGATAAAATCTGCAGTAAAACTGCGTTAATTTTTGTTTTCTTTTCTTGTTCTTTCATCATCCTTTCATTGTCAGCCTTGTAGCTTTGTAATTCGACCATGAGACTCCTCACACTCTTGGCTAGATCTGGAGGGGTCCCTACTACCCTCCTTTCGTCATACTCTTCATCTCTATTGTGGGAGCCCTCCCCCACTTCATGGTGAGTCACCATCCTAGACGTCTGAAATTTCCCACAGTTAATCTTCCGCTTTGTGTGCAAAAGAAAAATGTTGGTTGTTAGTCAATATTTATATTTATTTATAACCAGTACATAATTCATATTTTTCACATGCACACACACCATAGGAGTTTTTTTTTCATTCTTAACTTTGACTTTTAATTAAAAAGGTTAAGACAGGGGGTTACTCCTTTTAACAGTATTTCGAGTGGAGTCTCTGCACAACCCGTTCATGAGCCCAAGCAGGCCAAGTGTTGTAACCATGATCTGATACCAATTTGTAACAAACCCACTACAAAATCCAATTTTTTTGTCCCTTTTCATCTTTTCTGTGATGAACAAAAGTCCCCGAGTCCCTACGGGACCTGATACAGACCTTTCCATCCCTTATCTGCACTCATCTAGTCAGCGGCTATGGCCACAGGCCTTATTGGAGGGTACTTATTGACTTTCACGATACAGGAAATCGCAATATAGGTATTCCCTTGTTCATTTCGAGGTTTCATCCATCAAAATTTTGCGGCTAGCGAACAAGAGGAAAACTAACCTTTGGGAATCCTGGGCATCGAAAAGATGAAACACCAAAACCATGTGTGCTAATCCATTTCAGAACTTCATCTAACGAGATTTCAGGATATGCGACGACAGGAGGTCTCGCAATTAGGTTTCTTGGGAGCCGAAACTCTGAAATACTAACTCTAAACATGCTTCCCTATTTCGGGGTTTTCGCCATCGGGATTTTGGGATATGCGATGACAGGAGGTCTCGCACTTAGGTTTCTCGAGAGCCGAAACTCTGAAATACTAACTCTAAACATGCTTCCCTGTTTCGGGGTTTCCGCCATCAGGATTTCGAGATATGCAATGACAGGAGGTCTCGCACTTAGATTTCCCGGTAGCCGAAACTCCGAAATACTAACTCTAAACATGCTTCCTTGTTTCGGGGTTTCCGCCATCAGGATTTCGGGACTTGCGAGCACAAGGGAATACACACTTTGGTATTCTGGGCCCCGAAGTCTTGAAATATCCTATCTCATCCACACTTTAAACTATTTCATGGTTTCGGTTGTCGGGATTTTGCGACTCGCGATGACCAGGGTTCTTGCCCTTTGATTCCCCAGGTGCCAAAATGTCGAAATGCTTACTGACTGCCACGTGCCCTTATGAATGAATGGTTCAGGTACTCTCATAGACCTTTGGAGAACTGCGGTCCCAATTTATTCACTACTTACGAAGATAAAAGGAAAGGGGTTGAGGCATTAACGCCCTCGTTTCTTCCTCCAATCTAATAGTCGTGATTGACCTCAGATCTTCTGACAGAATCTCATCCGTCAATCGATACTTATCCACACTTTAAACTATTTCGGGGTTTCAGTTGTTAGGATTTCGTGACTCGCAATGACCAGGGTTCTTTCCCTTTGATTCCCTGGGTGTCGAAACACCGAAACGCTTATCGACCACCATGTGCCCTTATGAATGAATGGTTCAGGTAATCTCACAGACCTTTGGAGATCTGTGGTCCCGATTTCTTCACTACTTACGAAGATAAAAGGAAAGGGGTTGAGGCATTAACGCCCTCGTTTCTTCCTCCAATATAATGTTCACGACTAACCTCAGATCTTCCAACAGGATCTTGTCCATCAATCAATACTTAACCACATGCTGCCATTTAGGGATTTCATAAATCGGGGTTTCGAGACTCGCAAGTATAAGAAAACTCGCACCTAGATACTTTGGGTGTCGAAACTCCGACAACTCTTAATTTACCCCCACGCTAATAATTCATGATTTCGCAAGTCGGGGTTTCAAGACTTGCGAGTGCAACGGGGACTCTCCCTTGGGTACTCCGGGTACCGAAATGACGAAATGTTGGGATCTATGAGGACCATTCTCCCTCGTGCAAGAGTTTAAGGCTTAAACTATAACATCCTCCTTCGGGTCCTCTGGTAATTTACACCAGGTTTTGAAGACCAGACTGGAAGGTCTTCTCAAAGGTAAGGAAGTGGTCTCGAAAGGGTTCCTTCATGAGGAAATCTATCTAAGGCATCAGGTAGGATAACACACAAACAAATCTCCCAAGATAAGACTTGAAGATCTGTATTAGTTCATCATATATATACACATATAAACATAAGCCATACATGGTCTTTCCAATAAAAACATACAACCATCATTTCTAATCAAAATACCATGCAAACAGTATTATACTGAAACCACTCATAATTGCACAGACTATGAGCATACATGTTGACATATACATTTCAAGATATAAGACATAACACTTATCAGAAAAACACCATAGGTGATGCAACTGCTGAGAGGGGTACTCGTTTCCACCCAACCATAGGCTGAGCGATTCTGAATGGATTTTCCACTAGCCACCCTCGAGCTGAGACCATGATGTTGTGAGACTGAGTCCCTATTTTCCAGTGACCGAGAACGAAGGTTACTCTCCTTCTTCTCTGCTATCACTCACTCTGTATTTTTCCAGAGTTCTTTTCCTTCTCTTCTTCCCCTCGCATCTACCACCTGATCACAGACTCTTCCTGCCTTTTCTCCTTTTTGCGAGGTTGCGTGTGGCATGATATTCCTCATGGTGGTCAGGTTTGAGGGGGCATCAGTTGTATGCCAAATTGAGAAAGTGTTCAATTTATCAGAAGAAAATTCATTATTTGGGACATATCATTTCAGAGGAAGGGATAGCAGTGGATCCTGAAAATATTGATGCCATTAGAGGATGGTCAACACCAAAGAATGTGGCAGAGGTCATATCATTCATGGGCCTTGCAGGATACTATACGAGATTTATTGAATTATTCTCAAATATTTCACACCCAATCACTTCCTTGAAAAAGAAGGGAGTGAAGTTTCTATGGACATTAGATTTTGAAAAGAGTTTCCAACACTTGAAGAAGTTATTGACAAGTTATCTAATACTAAGGATTGTTGATCCAAATGAAGACTTCATTGTATTCCCTAATGCATGTAAAGAAGGGCTTGGTGGAGTCCTCAGTCGAAATGGGTATGTAGTATGCTATGAATCCAGGAAGTTGAAGGCGCATGAAAGGAACCATGCTACTCATGATTTTGATTTGGAAGCCATAGTACATGACTTGAGTATGTGGAGGCACTACCTCATGGAGAAAATTTTCGAGGTGAGGACTTCCCATAGTGGTCTAAAACATTTATTTGGACAACCAAATCTAAATGCCAAGAAAATTAGGTGGTATTTTGTAGTAAAAAAGTGAATACTATAAGCTATAAATGATGAAATTATCATGTACAGGGGCATAATTTATGTACCAAATTCTCAGGAATTGAAAAATACGATATTAAGAGAAATGCATAATGTACCTTATGTTGGGCACCCAGGTTATCGGAAAACTATTGGAACTATCAAGAGCCAATACTATTGGCCAGGAATGAAGAAAGAAGTTGATGATTTGATTTCCAAATGTTTGGAGTGTCAAAAGGTCAAGGATGAGCATAGACATCCAACTAGTTTGCTACAACTATTACCCATTCCTGAGTGGAAATGGGAAGTTGTAACAATGGATTTCATCACCAAACTTCCCAGAACAAACATGCATCATGTTAAGAACCAAATATCAATATAGCATAGAAAATCCTCAGAAAAAGTACTCAACACCTTGAAAAAGAGAGAATTTCAGATAATAATCCTCTTCGAGGGGGCAACCTCCTTTTA